>JAUMGZ010241583.1:0-10621 GCA_032359645.1 Pododesmus macrochisma | reverse complement strand
GGGGACAATATCAGAAAACGGCATACGTTCGAGGGGCAGAGGAAACTCGTCCTGGTCCTTATTAACCGGCGAACTTTCGCATGTGGTTGGCCTGTAGTTTTTCCCGTCTGTACGGCATATGAGAAAAGTTGACACCGTATTGATAAAGCCAAGAATTGAAATGATTTAAGTCTCTTGATTATCTAAAAACTACTATCATGATAATACATTATTATGGTGATTGTTGCTATTTTGTTTACTGTAACTTGCACGCAAAATATCGCGTGATTTTTAGCGCGCCATAATGACGTCATTTCAGTGACTTCGTTTTGCTTATACATATTTAATGAACCGATTCTAAATGGCGCCTGCCTATCTATAAGTTCTAGGTCCATGGCCGGGACGTGTTTGATGTCAACAAAAAGTGTTCGAAAATTTACATAAAAATAAAATATTGAATATTTAAGAAAACCCAATTGAAGCCTTTTCAATAATTCGCACGATTGCATATGCTACATCTATTCAGTCCGTACCATGCGACTTCATTTCCCCTTTTTTAAGTCTTGGCCAGAACGTGATTGATGTCAACAAAAAGTGTTCGAAAATTAACATAAAAACAAGAAATTGCAGCAAAGCTGCTGGCCGGAATACGCTAACATTAAAATTGTTTAGTGTTATTTTTATAAAACCTAAAAATAATATATTTATTTATTCATCTAAATATTTATTAACAGATTAAAATGTTAAATCGTCATGAAAATAAAAATCGTAGTTGTCACAGTGACATACACATCTCGTTGTTGACTCAGAGCATTCTTCTATATATAGATCTTAAATTATCTAAACCGGTTAAACTGTCATTTATTTTTACCCAATCTCTCCAAAAAATCTCTTTCACCTCCCTACGACACAAAATTTAAAGATAGACTTAGTCGAGGTCCGTGTATTCGATTAACAGTTCTTGGCATTGCATGCATTAGACACCGCCAAGTAGCGCGTGACTTTACGCGCGCTGTGTAATGACGTCATTTGCCTAGGTACATTTTATTTTTACCCCAAACTGCTTTTGACTCCAAGAATTTATCTCTTGTCTATCCTTTTCGTGTAAAAACGAAATATTTTGGGAAAAAATCTAGAATAAGCATAGGCAATCGGAAAACAGAAAAAGCGTACTATATTTACATATAAGATTTTATAGTGTTGTTAATCACGGGCAAAGTGCAGCATTAAGACGAGACGAAGAGAGATTTCCCAGAATGCTTCATCAGCTTTCGTTTTCACAATTTCCGCTAATTAGCGAAAGCAAACAAAGCTCCCCGGCAACACCAATGTTACCGGACACGGGCTTCCCCCGCGAAGGAGCTTTGAAATAAAATATTGAATGTTTAAGAAACCCAGTTGAAGCACTTTCAATAATTCGCATGGCTGCATATGCTACACCTATTCAGTCCGTACCACGCGACTTCCTTTCCCCTTTCGACGAAGGATTTGAAAAGAACCATACTATGCCAGTGAGAATCTAATAATAAAGTTTCATTGTTTACGCTCGTGTTACCATTACACGAACTTCTTCGTTCGTTATTATTTATAGAAATATGATTCTTTAAAAAAAAAAAAAAAAAATAAATAAATATGGAAGTTCAAAACGTGAACATTCTGCTGAAACATAAGGTTTCGAAATTAAAGTATTAAAAAATTTAAACTGATCAATCTGTCATATCAAAACAATGATCCTACAATAAAACGAGCTGCGCTCGTTATAAGAAATTTCTGTGAATTTTAACCCGAAACACACAATCTAAACCTACAGAGACCTATACAAATTATAGATCACAATTTCAGGCACTTATTTCACATTCTGGTAGGCGGGTGTTTGATCACCGGCCACGTAAAATCAAATACAAAAAGATAATAGTTTCGCTCCCTGCCAAGTGCTCAACATGTATGAGTATTAGAAGGACCAGTCGACTCAGTGTCAGGATAACGTGATCGTGACTAAATGAAGTGTCATGGCAATGTGTCTGTGGCGTGGTATGTCAGCGGGACAGCACTATAAAGTCGCCATCAGTACGCACTGTCAAAAAAATACACTGTCTCGATATGACCTAGACACGAGTTGCAGGGACATTAACCCCCCCCCCCTCGAAAAAATCAATCAAACTGTTCAATTATAAAAAATCAATCAAAGAAAAGTGTTCAATTATAAAAAAAATCGCATATCTGAGAATGTTTTCATATAATTACAAATTTTTATTTTGTTTTAATCAGAGCTTATGGAAAGTCAATTGATTGTTTTCATATTATTATTAAGTTTCCTTTTCTTGAACTTCCTTTGTATTCATATATCCTTCTATACCAACTTCCTCTGTATTTGCTGTTCTCGGTTCAGTCTTCTCGTCTGCGTCAGAACATGTGTCGTCCTGAAATCTGACAGTGCTCTTCATCCTTTGATATGTGTATTGTTTAAAATTCTCTGGATCATGCAACATTCGCTTGAAACCGGAATACGAAATGTTCCTGTCAATGATAAGATCACTTTGGTGTTTAGATTTTTCCAGTAAAACTTTCTTCAGTATACGAGTTACCCTTGTCGGGTCAGTTTGGCGCATGCGCCGGTCTATTTCCGGTTTAAATGCTTGTCTATCGTACCCAGAATGGTAAATCCGAGTTTCAAGTTTAAAACGTCTGGCAGTTCGAGGCGTTTGAACGAGTTCACGTTTAAATCCAGGCGCGAGGGTGGCGAAATTATCCACACAGTAATCGTGCTGTAAAACGTGACGAAATGCTTGAAGGTCATTTAATGACCTCTGTGTCCGTTCAATAACTCTGGTTTTCATAAAGTCATTATGTCTTCTATTTTTCTCGATAATTCGATTCAACCTCTGTGTTCTCTCAGCCTCCAAGATATTCATTTTGGCCACTCGCGCTCTCGTTAAAGCACTGATGTTCATAAGCGAGTCATGAAGTGTACCCTTTCCTATTGGACAATTATTGCGGTCTCTCACGAGACGCATATTGGTTGCCTGTGGCATTTTGAAATCCCTTTACTGATTTTCTTCTTCTTGATGTCTCGATAGCACTAACAAAAACATCCCTCTATTGTTACCGCACTGGAAATTAATAAAGAAAAAAATGTTTCAATAGTTTATAAATAGTTTGATAATCAATCCAATGGCATGACAATGTGAAATTAAACACAAAATTATAATAAGATATTCAAACGGACGTTAGATGGAACTAGGTTGCTCGGAAAAACATAGATTATCATACCTTACACATTTGTAATACTAGCTTACCCTATTATTTCTGTCACCTAAAAATCAATGTTTCACCATATTTTACTTATGAAAAATCTGGAGGAGTTTTTTTTCAGCCAAAAAATATATCATTGACCTATACTTATGCTTGCATAATTGAAAAGCATTTATGTCAATTGACTTATTATATGAAAATCAGCAAATCTGTAAGACTTTCATCCCCAGTAGCGGTTTTTGGTATAAATATATTTTATTGCAATTTTTACAAACAAAATACAACCATCCTTAAGTCCCTACTTCATCTAGTAAGGATAGAAAATCTGGTCCCGCTAGGGATCGAACTGACGACTTCAGGGTTGATACAACCGAAAATGAACGGAGAACAGCACGCACATCATCTGTGAAAGTTGCGGAACTCGATAGAATAACTTAATAAAAATTGGACGGACATTACATTTTTTTCTTTGAAGTTGTCATATTTTGTTAAAAACTATTATAATGCAGAACCTGATTGTGTATAAAACTTTTAGGAATATTCGACTTTTTTATAACGGGTTTGTACGGTGGCTCAAAGCGGTCATTTATTTATTTATTTTTATCTTAAATATTCAAGATCTATCTTAAAATTTCAAGAATCTAATTTGAAAATTCAAGATACTATCTTGAAAATTCAAGTTATTATCTTAAAACTTCAAGATGGTTTATTAAAAATTTCAAGATAAAAATAAATGAATCAAATAGCCGCATTGAGCCACCGTAGCTTTCAGAAATTCTTTGAAAGAATCTTTTCCAAAAAACCCGACAGATTTTTGCTTTAAGTCATACATAGCCTAGTATAAAGCAGAGGCCGTCCAAAACAAACGTCTTGATGATGATGAAAAGTTGACCAACTAGCCATAAAAGACAGAAAACAAACGTCTTGGTGATTATCAAAAAGTGATCAACTGACCAGGAAAGACAGATAACAAGCGTCTTGGTGATTATCAAAAAGTGATCAACTGACCAGGAAAGACAGATAACCAGCGTCTTGGTGATTATGAAAAATTGATCAACTGACCAGGAAAGACAAAAAACGAACGTCTTGGTGATTATGAAAAAATGATCACATACCAGGAAAAACAGAATACAAACGTCTTGGTGATTATGAAAAATTGATCAACTGACCAAAAAAGATAGAAAACAAACGTCTTGTGATTATGAAAAATTGATTAACTCAGTGACCGGAAAAGACAAAACAAACGTCTTAGTGATTATGAAAAATTACAGTAAGAAAAATAAACAAAAATTAAATATGTAGCAAAGACCACCCCCAGCACATAATATTTGTTAAATCAAGTGCTCGGATCCTGGTTCGTACGGTAACGTTAAGATAAAGTAACATTTTAACTTTAATAAAATAGTTTTTCACTTTCTGAATTCTTAAAAAGTATTATTATATTATCTTAATAAATACTTCAAATGGAAGAGAGCAACTTAACTGTATGTAATCATCCGCCAAGAGTCCAGATCTTAATTTAATGTCATGCTACACAATTACGCTCAAGAGCAAGAAATGTATATGGGAAAAAATAAATT
The DNA here is from genome assembly GCA_032359645.1 of Pododesmus macrochisma. Classification (NCBI taxonomy): domain Eukaryota; kingdom Metazoa; phylum Mollusca; class Bivalvia; order Pectinida; family Anomiidae; genus Pododesmus; species Pododesmus macrochisma. Next base: position 5,810 of record JAUMGZ010241583.1, on the reverse strand, counting down.
TATGGCGGATTTTAACTCATTCGGAAAGCCTCGTGTTATTTATATCTAATCCCACGTTTTAATGGATTAAGCGGAATCTGCCGAGGTTTGACGATAAGATTCGAGCCCCACCACCACCACCGCTATGTACAGAACAGTTAAATATAAATGATTAAAGTTAATATTCATTTTCCATTATATATTTGTTTAAGCAGTGTTTGTTTGGCTTGCACTGTTCTGACTTTGTATTTTTTAACCTTAAGTTTTTTAAACTTGATTTCAACGTGAATTTAATGTATATGTATCCTATATTATATCTCACACTATAGTTACGATATAATAGAAATGTATATGCTATTATATTCAATATCACACAGTATTATTATAATTATGGAGATGTTTATGATATTATATTCAATATCCCGCAGTATAATTATAATTATGGAAATGTATATGATATAATATTCTATATCACACAGTATAATTATACTTATGGAATAGATATAATATTCTATTTAATATCCCACTGTATAATTATAATATGGACATGTATATTATATTATATTCAATATCTCACAGTATAATTATAATCATGGAAATGTATGTGATATTATATTCAATATCCCACAGTATAATTATAATCATGGAAATGTATATGATATATTCAATATCTCACAATATAATTATAATTATGGAAATGTATATGCTATAATATTCAATATCCCACAGTATAATTATAATCATGGAAATGTATATGATATTATATTCAATATCCCACAGTATAATTATAATTATGGAAATGTATATTATATTATATTCAATATCCCACAGTATAATTATAATTATCGAAATGTATATGATATTATATTCAATATCCCACAGTATAATTATAATTATTGAAATGTTTATGATAATATATTCAATATCCCACAGTATAATTATAATTATGGAAATGTATATGATATTATATTCAATATTCCACAGTATAATTATAATCACGGAAATGTATATGAAAAAACTAACCATGTCTGTTATGGTAATACTTACACAACTTCAAATGACTTTCTGTGCAAATTTCTCTATCATCACTGACACAATCTGTCATAAAATCCTCGTATTTACAGAATAATTTGCCTGAAACTAAACATAAGTAATTGTATATTTCAAAGTGTACGCTAGTATCATGGACTCCTTACAGCAATAACATTGATTAAACTTACATGGATGTTGTACCACAGCGATTAACTGTTATCGTCAGTAAAATAACACCGATAATTCCATTGTTCCGGGTATTGGAAATAAACAATGTTATTGAATACGTAGACGATAGCTGTCGATACAGTCACAGTACCCAGAGATAAACTCGCGCTAAAGTAAACAAAAATGTGGGGCTGTAGTTTTATGCTAAATTTGTTCGATAAAATATGGAAAGTGTATATATACCTTGCATGTATATACATCTATGCACGTACAGATTATTTAAATCTAAAGTAATCGAACACACATTTTTATATGGTTTAAATACAAAGCACGGATCATGTTTTATACTCTTTTGACTTCCGTGTCCAAAGTTAAATCAAGAACAACAAAATTATATTTAAAAAACATATTTATCACAAACAATAAGTTGTATATCCTGGGAGGAATACGTTAAATTAACGAAATTTAACGTATACCTTCCAGGTATATCATATTCAATATATATTTACTCTAACAGTATACCTATACTTGTGAGCATTGTTAGCCATGTGGTATCATATAGTGAAGACTTTGGAAGTTTAACAAATTTAAAGAAGCAGTCAAAACTTGGTGGAAGGTATCCCGAGGTCCCTACAAAGGTTGGCTTGGCAATTGAATAAACGCTCGGTAGATTTTATACAAGCAACGCTTAAACAGATGTGGTACAGTAAGTAAACAGGGATACCGTAACATGCTGTGCATTTATGCCCACCTTTGTCGATGTGGTGAGCGTTGTTGATGGAATAGCCAGCTAAATAAGTAAAGAGGCATGATTTCGTTTACAATATAGTGCTTCGATAAAAACATTTAAAAAGTAACACAACAACAAAAACTGTATCTCAACATTTATAGTCAGTTTTGATTTGATTCCTTGAAAACAACATTTTTTCATGAAATTAAAGCTTGAGTTTAACGTCTATAGGTCTTATAGAGACGGTGCATGCTTGTAACCGTGCGCACAAATGGCAACTTTATAGTGCTGTTTAACTGAAATAGATGTACAAAATGTATCACGTCGCAGACTCATTGACACGATACTTCACGCGGTCACATTAGCTTGACACCGAGCCAACCAGCAGGGAGCGTCTTAGGTTTTGACGTTTCCAGGATTTGAACCCCCGTCTGGGATTCTAACACCAGCCTACCAGTTTACAGTGTCACCGAACCGGTCAACCCAGATTCAAGGGTAACTCTATGATTAATACTTTTATGAACTTGTGATTATATTTATTCTGTCCACTGGTAAGATATGGAGGTTATAACACGATATTTGATTATTTATGGTGAATAACACACGAGATGATTAATCTCTTTACCAATTTTATGAGGCTCAGCCGAGTAAATTGGAAAAAAGAATACTTGTACAGTAGAGTGTGTTATTAACCATAAATAATCAAATCGAGTGTGAGAACTCTCTCTACCACTCGCACTCGTTATCAATGTAAACCATACATGACTTTCGCTTATCCATTTTTAAAGTAAAAAACCTATCTGCTTTCGTTTTCATGTTGTAACCTTTTTGTGTGTACTTTACCCCATCCCGTCAAAATACGTGGCTCTTGCAGGGCTCGTGCGAGAAATTAAGGAGATCCTTCGAAACTAGTTCGTGGCGATTCAGGAGTTTACATGGCGTGAACGGGAAATTGGGTGTCACGTAACGTCCCGTAAACGCCACGTACAAAGTAAAAAAAAATTGGAAACATTAAGGGCTCGGAATGTCAGTCACTTACGATATGATCCAGAAAAGGGTTATTGAAGATTGAAATTTCGAACACAAAATGACGCATTGTGATATGGAGGTATGTTGCTTACCAATGGTTGGAATATTTCTGACATCATTCGTATATTACCACATAGATGTACAGTGTGTTATCTCTTTAAGTTACCAAACCGTTCTTGTCGTAGGGCTGTCAATGAAACTTTTCACGAATGTGACTTGCTAACTTTGATATCAATACGAGCAATAATACAACACTTCCACGGTACCATGGTGTGTTAAGAAAAAGTGCTGAGTTGTTAGAGGTGTTAGTTATCTGAGAAAGCGGATTCTTCATGATAAAACTATACTCTAGAACGATATGGCGCTTTCTTTTTCGGACTCTTTTATTTTTGAAATTATTACTTTTATTTTGAACTTTCTATATTATACATCCTCAATATGAAATTCAGTGTGAAATCACTTGTAAGTTTGTATGAATGTCATAACAATGTATGTACATGACTAACTATACAGTAATATAATGTACTCGGTGCTGCTTCCTACCTGTTTCATGACTGGTATAGCCTCATTAACCCCGCCTGCTCATTGAACTATCTCTCATGCCAATATCAAACAACAATATTGTTAGAGACTATTAGGTTCAGTTTGAAAAAGTTAAAAGAAATCAAAGATAAAAATTCGTTAACACGATATAAAAAGTTGTAATAACGAGATAAAAAAGTCGTAATGATGAGATAAAAAGTCGTAAGAACGGGATAAAACGTCATAATTACGAGATGAACAGTCGTTATTACGGAACAAAATTGCTTTTTTCGAGATAAAAAGTGGTAATTACGTGATAACAATGATACTGGGAAGGAGATATTCATGTATCGCAGATGAAAGAGTACGTTATAGGGAGCGTATTGTTACTCCATACAGGGTTGTTTGAACCAGTTAACATAATACTTTGTCATTTGTTTAAGTAAATGTATTGTTATTATTGTTCTTTGAAATAACTATTGAAGCATACATGTTTTTGTGTTTACATATCCCTTCATGGGCCCTTAATTTGTGAATAAAACATTAATTGTATTGTATTGTATAATATGTAAATATACAAACATATGTCGACCCTGCCTGGTTGAGACAGAGTGAAATACACAAACATTACTATCCCGTTGCATTCACATATTACGCATACATAGTGATATGATACATCACTTGGTCAGATTATTCTGACACTGAGCACACCATTCCTATATTTGCATTGCTGATGACATGATAAGAAACAACAGGTACCGATTGTTTGATGTACATGTCACCTGTCAAGTATTATAATGGTTCGATTACAGGCAGTTAGCTATACTTAGGTTAATTAATACTATCTGATTCACTTACACGCTTAACACATTAAATCATAAAGTATATGTATGTAAAACGTTCAAATGACCTGGATTAAACATAAGATGTTGAGAGCGCCATTTGTGTTAGATGTCATTATGTAACATGGTGTCTGAATCTACGCAAATATAAGATTTAAGTCTTAAGAAACATTGGACAAAAGTTATAAAACTATTTGTGCATCCAAAATGGAAGCGTTAGTGGGCTCAACACCGATGATGGACTGGCACAGCCAGGATATGGAATTTTCATGGAAAAGTTTCAGGCAACATGTGGAATGTATGTTCTCGGGACCGCTGTTGGCGAAAACAGAACCCGAAAAATGTGCCTACCTAATGATCTGGTCAGGAGAAAAGGGCAGAAACATGTTCACAACGTGGAACCTCACCGAGGATCAAAAGAAAGAACTTAAGTATTATTACGAACGTTTTGAACAATATGTGAAACCACGGTCAAATGTGATTTATAACAGATATAAATTCCACAGTAAAACACAGGGTGAAAATGAAACATTTGAACAGTTCACGACGCAATTACAAATTGCAGTGAGAGATTGTAACTACGAACATTCGGATGAAATGGTCCGGGATCGGATTGTTATCGGTGTGAGAAATTCGAAAATCAGAGAAAAACTCATTAACATTGGAAACGATCTAACACTCGTAAAAGCCCTCGACATAGCAAGAACACACGAATTGTCACATGCCCAGGCAAAGTCAATGGCAGGGGAAGATGTGAAAATAAATGCACTCTCCAAAGCCAAACAGCATCAGTTTAAAGACAGTGGTGCCGGTAAAACTTACCGTAATAAACCTAACAAATTCAAACGCCCAGTGAAAGCGAAAGAAAATACTTGTTCAAGGTGTGGATATTCATACACCGGAAGTGGTCTACATGAAAACTGTCCAGCTTTTGGGAAAACTTGTCTGAAATGCCACGGAAAAAATCACTTTGCCAAATTATGCAAAACGAAGAAAAGTGTACATGCGATAGTTGGTGAAAATACCTCTTCAGATGACGAGTTCTATGTTGGATACTTGGAGACGGAAATAAACTCTGTTGAAACTGAATGGTGTGAAAACGTTACAGTGGAAGGTCAATCACTGTTATTCCAGTTAGACACAGGAGCTATGTGCAACGTAATCAGTCTAATGACGTTAAAAAAGATTCGTGCAGTTCGCAAGCTGAAATCAGGATCAGGGACACCTCTCCGTTCGTATTCGGGACACATCATCAAACCGAAAGGTACGGTAACCCTTAAGTGCAAATACAAGGAAAATGTCAAAAACTTAACATTTCATGTGATTGATCGCGACGTCAAACCAATCATTGGAGCTAAGTCGTGCAAGGAGTTGGAGCTTGTTCAGCGTGTAAACGCTGTGGATAAAGCTGCAAAAAGGGACAAATGTCTACCTCCCGATCTAGAACGATTTTCTGACGTGTTTGAGGGTTTAGGGTGCCTACCAGGAATACACAAAATACAAGTGGA
>JAUMGZ010241572.1:0-10622 GCA_032359645.1 Pododesmus macrochisma | reverse complement strand
TTGATAGTTTGTCTTTAAATGACATCTCCTCATAGACTAGAAGCAAGATTTCAACCAAATTTGGCAGGAAGTATCATCAGAAGAAGGGGATTCAAGATTGTACAAATGAAGTCTCTTTTCCCTTAGGGGCGGGGTCAAAAGGGGTAAATTTGACAGTATGCCTTTAGTTTAAAGGATCGCCTCATAGACTTTTGTGCAGATTTCAACCAAATTTGGCATGAAGCATCCAATGAGGAAGGGGATTCAATATTATACAAATGAAGTCCTTACCCCCCAGGGGACAGTTGGGCGGGGCCTACAGGGGTAAATCTGATCGTTTGCTTTTATACGACATCTCCTCTGAAACTTTTGGGCATATTTCAACCAAATTTTACAGGAAGAATTCTTAGGGGAAGGAGATTGTACAAATGAAGTCCTTGACCCCCAGAGTACACGTGGGTGGGGCCAAAAGGGGTAAACTTGACCATATGCCTTTAAATGACATCTCCTCTGAGACTATTGGGCAGATATCAACCATATTTGGCAGGAAGCATTCTAAGAGAAAGAGGATTCAAGATTGTACAAATAAAGTCCCTAACTCCCCAGGGGACAGGTGGGCAGGGTCAAAAGGGGTAAATTTGGCAGTATGTCTTTAAACAATTTTTCTGAAATTACTTGGCAAATTTCAACCAGATGAACGTTAAGGCCCCATGGGCCTCTTGTTAAAAGTGGGACATCAAATTATTATAATTTATTTGAATGTGATCTATTTTGACTTCAAAACTTTGTATGGATTAAATTGTTAATGGATATTGCATTTGTTTAAATTAATACTTTGGATTTGAAATGGAAAGATACAACAAAAAACAAGAAATATTTGCCTGTGAAACAAAGAGAACTTGTTGCTACAATTAATGCTGAAGTAAATTTGCAGTCTCAGCAACACTTTATGTTACAATTGTAAAGGTATCTCTTGCTATGTGCTACAATGGTCTTCATCTTATTGATTTTTGTGTATGATCAGTAAGAAGAATGCCAAGGGTCTCTTGGGGGGCTTACGGGAAATACTATCTTTAAAATCAGTCACAATGTTAGGCTATGATAAAAAAAACTGTTTATATATTGCTTAATATCATTACACACAACTTACTACAATTTGCAGTGTTCAATACAAGACTTGGTAGTAGTGAACAATTTCCTTTAGTAAATCTGCAGTAAAATCTGTTCCCCTGTGGCACCCTAAGATTTCTTCCCATTCTTACATTCTGTGTTCTTTGTATTGCTTATTTTGACATCTTTTGTCTGTGGGAGCACTTTAGGCTATTCTCTTGTTTATACAACAAAATGTGACAGTTTAGAAGTAACATACAGATTATTCTTGTTTTTAAAATATTCTTGTTTCTCAATTTTAACTCTTTTTAAATTCTTTCCTGATTGCCTTGTGAACTATGTTTTAGATGATTTCAAGCTTTGAACAGGAGTTTGACCTCAAAAATATTTCTTTAATTTCTTAAAAAATATTTCTAGTTGGTTCATAATATTCTCAGGTGGGGATTATTATTTTTCACCTGTTTAGTGTTACTAGATGAATAATGATAAATCAATCAATTTAGATATGTATGTTGTCAAGTTTTTACATATATTTTCATATTAAAACATCATCAGTGACCATTTAGTTCATTCACAAATTGAAATACAGCAAGTACAAAAGTATTGCATTTCATTAATTAATTCATGAATGATTTAGATAGTTTTCGATGTACAGTTCACACACAAACATATATATTATTATATGAGAAGTTTACATGTAGCACACCATTCTTTGATGTTTTAAGCTTATAATTAAATTCCCACTATAATAGCCAAGGTGTTAGAATTGTATATCAAGTTGCATAATGTAATCTGCGCCGCATTTATAAACTTCTCATAGCTTGGAATAGAATATGGAGTTCACTGACAGATGAACGAAACACATTTTACGATTCAATTAAAGATTAGAAAAGTCATTAACAAAAGTAGACCATTGGACTTGATCAACCTTATACAGGCATCCTTACATATTACAAGTTCTTTTTTCCAGAGCATATCAATTGATAGTGTAGCAGAAAGCAACTCGCTTGGCATCACAAAATATTGTCAGGGACATAAGTATGACATATCTAATTACAAGTTTCTTACAAACTGAGCTCTTCCTCATGAACAATTCCAGTCATCTTTCTCTCATGAAGCTAGCTGTGTCGACGTCACTGTACATTGTCAAGGTCTTAAGCATAGCATATCCAATTATAAGCCCTTTGCACAGACATAGACGTTGTAGGCAAACCATGATATAAGCCCATGCACTGGATTGGTCTCCGGTAACAAGTAAATGTTTTGAGATCATGTGTAGCTATATTTTCTATTTTCAATATTCAGAGAGGGAAGTTACATCGTGTGAACAAAACAGAACTTGATGTCACTAATTGACGATTTGTTCATTTCATATTGTTACAATTTAATCTGTTCTAGGTGTCACATACTGGATGAATATTTGATAATTTTATTTTTTCACAATTTAATCTACTGAATATAGTATAGAAAACACTTCTTTTTATAATTAAAGGTGTAACTTTTCATAATCATAGGTGTAATGAATCATCTATCACTCATGCTTGACCATAAAACTTATTATTTTTAGTTCTTCTAATGTCGACATATATCACAAAAATGCTGTCAACTTCACAATTTCGACTTCTTCTCTCAAACCACTTGACTAATTTTGACCAAACTTAGTAGAAGGCATGCCTAGGTGAAGGGGATTCAAATTTGTTCATATAATGGGGCGCAGCTACCATGGGGTGCCACTAGGGGGCCAAAAAAGGAAAGATTTTCCAAATTCCAAAAATTTCTAATATTGAAGGCCTAGAGCTTAACGCTTTGTTATATAGTGATATAAGGCATGGAGGCCCAAGTTTTTAACTCCTCTTTTAATAAACTAGAAGGCCTTTATTATACCCCCGCTTCAACGAAGTGGTGGTATATAATGTCCGTCCGTGCGTCTGAATAAGTTTCCGGAGCATATCTCCCATGTTTTTTCACATATTGTGATGAAACTTAGTATAAAGGTACTTGTGTTGAAGGCGGTGTGTCACGTACCATAATTAGGTTGGTGCGACCTCTACCGTGACCTATGACCTACATTTTTGAATATTTGTGTCCGAACAGTTTCCGGAGCATATCTCTCATGTTTTTTCATGTATTGTGATGAAACTTTAGTAAGGGTACTTGTGTGGAAGGCGGTGTGTCGCGTACCAAAAGAAGGTCACTGCAACCTCTACCTTGACCTTTGACCTACATTATTGAAAATTGGTTTCCGGAGCATGTTTTTTTTCACGTATTGTAATGAGTACTTGTTTGGAAGGTGGTGTTTTGCATGCCAAAAGTAGGTCGCTGCGATCTCTTCTTTGAAATACATTATTGAATATTGGTTTCCGGGGAATATCTCCAATGTTTTTTCACGCATTGTTATGGGTACTTATGTGGAAGGCGGTGTGTTGCATACCAAAAGCAGGTCACTGCAACCTCTACCTTGAAGTTTGACCTACATTATTGAATATTAATTCTTGAGCATATCTCTAATGTTTTTTTCATGTATTGAAGTGGAACTTAATACAAGGGTACTTGTGTGGAAGATGGTGTGTCGCATACCAAAAGTAGCTCACTGCGACCTCTTCCTTTACCTTTGACCTACATAATTGAATATTTGTGTCCAAACAGTTTCCGGAGCATATCTCCCATGTTTTTTAATAAATTGTAAAAAAAACTTTGTATAAGAGTACTTGTGTGGAAGGTGGTGTGTCGCATATCAAAAGTAGGTCACTGCATTTCCGGCCGAATGGGCCTCTTCTTGAGAAATTCACATGCTTTTCTATGAAAAATGAAATATTTAGGCTGAATTTTTATAATTTTTAAGATTTTCCTAATTGTTTACGGAAACGTTTCCCACAGATTATGGTGTGGTTGTGGTGGCTTCTGATGGCTGAGACATTTTCAACTTCTTGTCAAGAACTGTTAGTCAGATTTTCACGAAACTTGATGTACATCAGTTACTTGCATGGCCCTCTTTCAGATTTGTGTTCAATTTTGCCAAATTCTTCCAATATGGCCACGGTGGCTTCTGATTGGCTGAGACATTTTCAACTTCTTTTCAAGAACTGTTAGTCAGATTTTCATTAAACTTGATGTACTTTCCTAGCATGGCCTCCTTTCAGAGTTGTGTTTGATTTTGCTGAATTCAATCCAATATTGCCGTCATGGCTTCTGATTGGCTGAGACATTTTCAACTTCTTGTCAAGAACCTTTCAACAGATTTTCACGAAACTTGATGAACATGTTTCTTGCATGGTCCCCTTTCAGAAATGTGTTTGATTTTCCAAATTCCATTCAAAATGGCCACAATTGATTTTGATTGGCTGAGACATTTTCAACTTCTTGTCAACAACTATTGGTCTGATTTTCATGAAACACTTGATGTACATGTTCCTTGCATGGCCCCCTTTCAGAATTGTTTTTGATGTTGCCAAAGTCCATCCAATATGGCTGTCTTGGCTTCTGCTTGACTTAGACATTTTTGACTTCTTGTCAAGAACCGTTGATCAGATTTTAAAGAAACGTTATGTACATTTTCCTTGAAATTTTGTTTAAAGATATTCTTGCATTGTTAATATATCCAGGTGGACGTTAAGACCCAATGGTCCTCTTGTTTCTGATCTATTAGTTGGGACATCCTGTAATAGCCCTATTAGGATTCACATAGTTTCATAAATGCTTTTAATAGGCGAGCTTAATGCTGTTTTCCAACAGCTCTTGTTTTATTCACTTTTCGACAGACTACAAAAAGAGAAAGACATGTACATAATAGAAAATGAAAACATAAAAGGCTAAATAATTTGAGTTTATTTATGCTCAGTTGTGTAACCTGAGAAGGGCTATATATACTGATTGAGATATGCATTGAATATGTATTGGATGTTCTGATACAGACTGATATGATGAAAGATCTAACACACCAACTAAGTACAATTTAAAGTATTTGAACTCATTGGTCATATTCCACCTGACATGAGTATTACACATATGTTACATTTTCACATTTTTAACTTCTCTTCCTAAACCACAGAACCAATTTAAACAAAACTTAGGAAGAATCCCTAAGAGAATACAGATTTGTTCAACTGATAAGGTTTAGCCTGCATGGGCACCATGAGGGGGGATTTTTCAAAATCATTTTCAAATCTTCTAATTTATCAAAAAACCAAAAATATATGTTTTCAGGTCTGTTTCAACCAGATGGATGTTATGGCCCAATGGGCCTCTTGTTTTGTGTTCAACACTGAAATAAAATTATTGTAAACTTTATCAATTAAGCTATAAATATAATTGATGAGCATTAGTCAATGTGACACATTTGTTCACGTTTTGAAAATAGGTGAATGCATGTGTAGCCTTTAAATGCACTGGTACTGTTGTTCTTAAATTCTGACAAATTGAGTTAAACTGAAAGACTTTTTCTTTTGAAACTGTAATTTGTATTAATTTGTTTGTAATGTGCCGTCTAAACCCGAGATGTTATCAAGCAATTGTTCAACTTGAAGAAATTTAGAATTAGATGGGCCAATTTACAAGTCAAATCAAATTATTAACTGTGAAGCCTCTTTGTGTTTTTGCCATTAGATTTGTCCTACAATGTGGGGAACAAAAGAAGGGATTGGACAATATTGTATTTGTTTTCCCTAAATATTTACAGGTTTTGTGATTTGATTTCATTGCATTTAGTTTATTTGGTTTAATTATATTGTCTCCCCTTTATTATGAAGGGAGAAATGTTGTTTAAGTACGAGTTTCTTCTACAATTTTTAGGAAGGAGTCCAGATCATTACTTGAAGAGTTTTGATCCGGTTTTAAAAATGTCATTTCTTGTTGGGAACACTTCACTTTGAAATATTTTATTTTCACAAAATTTCATCCAAACTTGGTAGAAGGCATCCCTAAGGGGAAGGGGTCCAGATTTGTTCAAATGATGGGGCACAGTCCCCAGGGGGCATCACTTTTGGGGCCAAAAGGGGAAAATTTGACAAAATTTCAAAAATGATCTTATAAACTAGATGTCAACTGTCTAGCTTAATGCATTGGTATGTAGTATAACTTAAGGGCATTGAGAACCAAGTTTAGTCAAGGTGTGACCCTGGGGTCAAAAATAGGTTATATGTTTAGTGATCAAGTGACAGCTAGCACTGTATGTAAATATGTAAACTTTTCACATTCTCGACTTCTTTTCATTAACTACCTCAACAATTTCTTTCAAACTTAGTAGAAAGCAACCCTGGAGGAAGGAGGTCCAGATTTGTTCATATGAATTGGACCTGCCCCCAGGGGGGGTGTAAATAGGGTGTCAAAAGTGAAAAAAAATTGACAAAATTTGAAAAATCTTCTTCTAAAAAACTAGAAGGCCTAGAGCTTAATGCTTCGATATGTTTTAACTTTAGGGCATGGAGAACCAAGTTTTATCAAGGTGTGACTCTGGGGTCAACAATAGGTTATGCGTTTTGGGGTAAAAGTTCAACACTATAGCAAATTTGTTAACTATTCACATTTCCGACTTGACCCATTGCATCATAAATTGGAAGAAGGCATCCCTGTGGGAAGGGGGTTCACAGATCTGTTCACTCAATGGGGTTCAGCCCCAAGGAGGCACCACTCTGGGCGGCCCAATTTGGAAGCATTTGACAAAATTTCAAAAAACCTTATAAAATAATTGACATAAAGCTTAATGCTTTGGTATGAAGTAACTATAAGGCATTGAGAACCAATAATGTTCAAGGTGTGACCCTTGGGTAAAAAATAGGTTTCAGGTTTTGGGGTCAAAGTTCAACACTATAGCATAAATGTTAACTTAACATTTTTGACTTCTCCTAAACCACTGGACCAATGGCATTAACAGTTTGAAGAATGCAATCCTGGGGGAAGGGGGTTATGATTTGATCAAATGATGGGGCTCAGTACCCCGGAGGGTCATTTAAGGGCCCAAATGGGAAAATTTTTACAAAATTTCAAAAACCTTCTTATAAACCAGAAGGCCAAGTGCTTTAATGCTTTGGTTTGTAGTAACTTTAGGGCATAGAGAAACAACTTTGTTCAAGGCATGTCAGGAGAGTCAAAAGTATTCAAGTGCCAACAATTTATTTATAGGCCTATTTAATCCGGTGGATGTAAGGCCCAATGGGCCTCTTGTTCTTGTAGTTGTCCCTTTGTGCAGTGTGGGTGTATGATGTCTTTTTCCAAACTGCACACATCACCTTGTGTGTGCCATGTAAGGCAAACTACCTGAGATTATTGTCTCATGGCTGGATACAAAAGGGTGGTACATAAATTTTGAAAGTTAAATATATGTCATTATCTAAAACACAATTAGACACAATTTTGGGTGGATTCACATATTGTTGAAGATAAAATCATTATTCTCGTGGGATTAAGCCAAAATAAATTGGTTCTGTCGTTTCAATGCTTGGAACTTAATTAGGAGAATAAAGCGATACTCTGTGTTGAGTTTTATAAATTTGTTGTTGAAATGTTGATATAGTTTCTCTAATATGTCACCATACATTGTTAATTTCTTTTAAATGTTCATTTTAAATTACTAGTAATGTTTAAGTTGGGCACATAACAATATATTTCATGCTGTGCACAGTTTAAAGCCCAAAGTACAGCCTGTTAAGGATTTCCAATAAAGTGACATTATTAAGTGTCTTTTTGAAAGGTGTTGCATTATGTCACAAAAATTCCCATGTTTATTGGGGTTTAGCATCCATTTAACTCATGTACAGGTCATATCAAGATGGTGTCTGCTTGTGACAGTATGCACTTATGGCGACTTTATAGTGCTGTCTCACTGAAATATCATACAGCAGACACATTGACATGAAACTTTACTTGGTCACATTATTCTGACACCAAGCCAACAAGTCTTCCTTCTACCCAGTAATGCTGAGTGCTTAGCATGGGGCAAGAAGATTACCTAATTTTAACGTCTTTAAGTGACTGGGATTCGAACACACGACCTGGTATTCTAGCACCAGTCTACCAGTATGAAGTGAACGCCCTAACCACTGGGTTACCACGCTGGTACATTCCCATGTAAGCTGACTTGTACAGCCATATTCTACAGTGGAGGATTTTAAATTAGGGATTTTCAATTTTAAAGTTAACCTGATTTAAATGACGCACATATGTTGCTGTCAATGGAATAATAGACTTTCATGATACAATGTATGATCGTAGCAAGTATTTATTGCAGAGCATCTCAACACTTTTAATTTGAACAGCAGACAAAAAATATTATTTTAATAACCTTAAGTAATGGATGAACTGAACCCCTCAAAGTCTTCAGATAATTGTGGATTCAATGATATCTAGTCAGACTTACTGGTAATGAATGTAAAAAGAATGTTAGGTTCTAAACAACAAGGTGGTAATGCCGCCTTGGTATACTCTATCCTGTACCATTACTTTTACTTTAATCCTCAAATTTTTGTCCTTTTGTTGTGTAATTTCCTATTTTTAGTTCGTTTGATCCAAAGTTTGAAATCACATTCATGGACATTGTAAACCTTTCACACTTTCCACTTCTTTAAACATCACTGAACCAATTTAGCAAGCTTGTTAGGAGCAACAAGAGAACCAAATGTTAAAGTCTTGGGTATGCCACAGTCAGGGATCATACCTATGACCTTATGCACATGAAATAAATGCTTTCCTAATTGAGCTTATCCACGGTTGTCTGTAGAACAGAAAGAGCCTTTCTTTAAAAAAAGGTAAGAACAATCCTGTAAAAATTATAAAAGCAACTCTGTAAATTAATGTCAGAAACTTGCAACCTGTCAAATAAATGTGAGAAGAACCTTGTAAGAAAGTTTTGACCATACTGTTGAAGATGTGACATTTAAATCATCATGTATAAGAACAACTCTGTACATGATGTAAGAACAACCCTGTACAAGGTGTAAGAACAAACCTGTACATGATGTAAGACAAACCCTGTACAAGGTGTAAGAACAACCCTGTACATGATGTAAGAACAACCCTGTACAAGGTGTAAGAATAACCCTGTACAAGATGTTATAACAACCCTGTACATGATGTAAGAACAACCCTGTAAAAGATGTAAGAACAACCCTGTACAAGATGTAAGAGCAACCCTGTACATAATGTAAGAACAACCCTGTAAAAGATGTAAGAACAACCCTGTATAAGATGTAAGAGCAACCCTGTAAAAGATGTAAGAACAACCCTGTACAAGATGTAAGAACAACGCTGTACATGATGTAAGAACAACCCGGTACAAAGATGTAAGAACAACCCTGTACAAGATGTTATAACAAACCTGTAAAAGATGTAAGAACAACCCTGTAAAAGATGTAAGAACAACCCGGTACAAAGATGTAAGAACAACCCTGTACATGATGTAAGAACAACCCTGTAAAAGATGTAAGAACAACCCTTTTAAAGATATAAGAACAACCCTGTACATGATGTAAGAACAACCTGGTACAAAGATGTAAGAACAACCCGGTACAAAGATGTAAGAACAACCCTGTATAAGATGTTATAACAAACCTGTAAAAGATATAAGAACAACCCTGTACAAGATGTTATAACAACCCTGTAAAAGATATAAGAACAACCCGGTACAAGATGTTATAACAACCCTGTTAAAGATATAAGAACAACCCTGTACAAGATGTTATAACAAACCTGTTAAAGATATAAGAACAACCCGGTACAAGATGTTATAACAAACCTGTTAAAGATATAAGAACAACCCTGTACATGATGTAAGAGCAACCCTGTAAAAGATGTAAGAACAACCCTGTAAAAGATATAAGAACAACCCGGTACAAAGATGTAAGAACAACCCTGTAAAAGATATAAGAACAACCCTGTACAAGATGTTATAACAACCCTGTACAAGATGTTAGAACAACCCTGTACATGATGAAAGAACAACGTTATAAAAGATGTAAGAACAACCCTGTACATGATGAAAGAACAACCCTATAAAAGATGTAAGACAAACCCTGTACATGATGAAAGAACAACCCTGTAAAAGATGTAAGAACAACCCTGTACAAGATGTAAGAACAACCCTGTACATGATGAGTCTCAAAGACAAACCCTGTACAAGATGAAAGAAGAACCCTGTACAAGATGTAAGAACAACCCTGTACATGATGAAAGAACAACCCTGTAAAAGATGTAAGAACAACCCTGTACATGATGTTAGAACAACCCTGTACATGATGAAAGAACAACCCTGTACAAGGTGTAAGAACAACCCTGTACAAGATGTAAGAACAACCCTGTACATGATGAAAGAACAACCCTGTACAAGGTGTAAGACAAACCCTGTACATGATGAAAGAACAACCCTGTACATGATGTAAGAACAACCCTGTACAAGATGTAAGATCAGTCCTGTACAAGATGTAAGACAAACCCTGTACATGATGAAAGAACAACCCTGTAAAAGATGTAAAAACAACCCTGTACATGATGAAAGAACAACCCTGTAAAAGATGTAAGAACATCCCTGTAAAAGATGTAAGAAC
>JAUMGZ010241561.1:0-10491 GCA_032359645.1 Pododesmus macrochisma | reverse complement strand
ACTCCTCCCAATGCTACAGTGCATAGTGCGACTCACACCATATAGTTAATGTTGTATAGTTAGGTTTACATTGTAACTCAATGGCTGGTACACCCTATATACAACTAGTACTCCTCCCAATGCTACAGTGCATAGTGCGACTCACACCATATAGTTAATGTTGTATAGTTAGGTTTACATTGTAACCCAATGGCTGGTACACCCTATATACAACTCCTCTCAATGCTACAGTGCATAGTGCAACTTGCACTATATAGTTAATGGTGTATCCCTATGTATGAATATTGTGAATACTAATATATTATAACAATACTACTTAGCAGAATATGATGGCCATGTCTTAACAAAATATCGCACAGGGACACTAGTACTTTAAATAGATTTTGTGTAGGCATAGAAAAAGTGGAAATAGAAAATCATAAAGCCTCCAGGATGCGTGCAGTGATGGTGCTGTAATGATCTGTCATGTACAATACATCAGCCCAAAGATGGAGAAAATCAACCTGAACAATGTAATCTAGATCCATTTCAAACTCTACAATTTCTTATGTTTTTGATTTGAACCAATCAAAATTGCTGACTAGTCTTAATTTTGTTGGGTCATAGATACTGTAATAGACTGGTTCTTTCCCTGTGTTTTGCAGCCATGGTAGAGACGAAAACAAAGGGAGATAACCAGTCTAATACTGTAACCTAAGTTGCCATTTTTAAGCGCATACCATAAGATATGTGAAGAGAAATTCTCTATTATATGCCATCTAGTCCATGTCTTACACTATTCCTCTATACACTTTATACTCAGCTGATAGTGGCAAAGCAATAAAGCATTAGAATTACTCCATAATTACTCAATATAACTGTTACCACATTCGAATAAAATCACATCAAATACTAACAATTCATACATTATAAAGATAAACAGATCCATCTCTGTAAATCCCCACGCTTCTAGGTGAAATAAGATCTTTAAAACTGATTCAATCACTTACTTCAAAGTCAAACACTCACAATTAACTCAAGATTTAATGTGCATGAGGCACACAGTGATAAACACAACACACATTTCTAACATTTCATCTAAATAACTTTTATATTCTCCTAACAAAGTAATGAAGATATAATGACAATTCCACACATGTGATGCAGGTATCAACAACTCTCTAGCATACTGGTACTAGTACATAAACTACTGTGTATGTTTGTTTGATGACAGGTAGTCTTGATGTTTTACCATTCGTATCATTTCTTCAAGATTATTGTGTAACAAAGTAATGAAGATATAATGACAATTCCACACATGTGATGCAGGTATCAACAACTCTCTAGCATACTGGTACAAGTACATAAACTACCGGGTATGTTTGTTTGTTGACAGGTAGTCTTGATGTTTTACCATTCGTATCATTTCTTCAAGATTATTGTGTATTGTCTTCGTTGAAAGATCTAGAGTAAATTCTCAGACAAATCCATTATCTTCATGTAAAGATGTGCAGAACATACTCCAGCAAATTCATTATCTTTACGTAAAGATCTGAAGTAAATCTCTAAGACAAAACCATCAGCTTTATGTAAAGATCTGAAGTAAATCTCTTAGACAAATGCATTAGAGTTGAACATGTGTAAAGATCTGAACTAAATCTCTAAGACAAATACTTCAATATATATCTAAACATCTGTTCTGCAGTCAATTCTCTCCATTGAGTCCATTAGAACAACAGAAAGATCTACAATAAGTTCAGGGAGAGTTGATTTCCTCCAATAATAGTGAATACCAAAAGACAGCTGACACTACACAGTGATAAATCAGGCTCCTTAATGATTGTCAACCCTTCAATCTAAACGAAGAAATAGAAAAGACAGACAATCTAATTAGCCAGTGTGAAACCGTTGGGAAAACTTCATGATCTTCCCAAGAACAAATTTTTATTCACACATATGTACATATTACATAAGCATGCTGCGTCATGTGTTATACAAGCTTTAAATTTCACATCTATTTTAAATTTCATCTATTAAGTTCTATTATTTTTGCAGGTTTCAAAAACTTTTGCAGATTTTGATTTTCTGTGAACTTGTACATACACATGTATCGAAAAGACTGTACTTGGCATCAAATTAGCTTGAGAAACCTCAACTTAAATATGTGCCAATCAATTATTGACATTTTATCATAAAGCTGATGGTGAAGTCATTAAATCATTGTTCTTATTGGTCTGATCACGTCAGTTCAGATTTTAGACCTAAGCAGAACTCAACATGAGCTAAAAATAGAAACTGTCAGGGAGTTTGGAAATAAACATGTGATTAAAAGGAACAGAATTTTATCAAATCATTATCTTTTCCTTTTGTAAGAATTGATTTAATTTGTTTCAAAACATGTTTTATAGAAATTTGTTGCAGAATGCATCATTTTCATACCAAAATTCAAATTAATCTGATTTGAACATTATTAAAACCACTGAAATTCATGGTTTTAAAATGTTCTTTTCCTTAATTCAATCCTGTTATCAGGACAATTATTTCTTTTTTCAGTCCTTTCATATGGACATTAATAGTTTGATGACAACGGCTAAAACACTTTAAAAAGATCCGAGATATGTGAGCATGTTACAATCGAGGATATCTTGTTAAAACATATTGTCAGCAATCAGTAGTGTTTGTGTATGCCTCAGTAGAGTCTTGCACATCTTCATGTTACATACACAAATGTAGTACCCATACACATATGTGTTGCATTCATAGTATTCTATTCAAGTGATATATGATAATTCTTGATCTATTATACACTACCGGTACAGTTTATTTACTTTCGAGGTTTTTGTTGCACAAGTCAATTCTATTGCTGTTTTATAATGACCATTATAATAAAACCTGCAATTTCCATTAATAAGACTGACTGAGTGCATGCACATCACAACCAAGTTTTATCATTACTAAGTTAATCTCTGACAATTCATCACATCGTTAACAGCATGTCTCCTACATTTCCTTTCTAAGACAATAAATAAATGAACTGAATGCAATAAAGCCATTGACCATTGATTCTACATAGCCTAATGGGACGGTTTCATCTAAATGATATGATCACCACTAGCTGCCTGTAGTCTATTATAATGGGACCAACAAAGTATACATGTACTTCAGTGTATTAAAATCAAACTATACACAAAGTATATATATCATGGCAGGATGTTGATCAATGAATCACTTAATGAGAGTAATAGCAATTAGAACTATCAGTTTAATTAGTTCATTCAAAATCTAGGTCATAAAAATATGGAGAGAAAGTAGTAACACAGCTTTATAAAACATCCCTCTAATTAGTACAATCTATGTCACCAACAGTATACAAAGATTGTTTGTGTTAAAAGTGTGTAACATTTCTTTCAAACATTTCTAGGTCATTTCATGTCTGCACATTGACATTATACTACTCTCCCATATCCCAATGGAGGGATGGTAACACATTGACATGATACTACTCCCCCCCCCCCCCGCCAACAGAGAGATGGCAACAAATTGATATTATACTACTCCCCCCCCCCCCCCAACGGAGAGATGGCAGCAAATTGACATGATACTATCCCCCTTATCAATTTTAATATGATGTCAAGATTTTGTTGATGTAAAACATGCAGGTATTTACTGATTTCTGTAATACTAACAATCAACCAGATTTTAAATCAACAGAGTGTTAACTTTTCTGTGCACATACTTATGTCTAAAGACTTGTGAAGTGAACTCATTCAACCACAAACTTTAATTCTTAATCATAATCTGTATTTACAATCACTTCAATAATCTCAGGAAACAATAAGTGCATATGGTATGCATATTAAATGATTAGGAATAAAAGGATAAATTTAATCCAATATATAGGAAATTAATCTTATAACATTTACAGTGTGTGATTTGTTACAGGGAGTGAGAGTTTAACTGTACATTTCACATGATACTGTGTATGGTGATACTATATAATCATAGCTGTACAGTGTATAACCTTACTTCATGAAATTGTGCAGCTTCTTTAAATGTCTTCATATAGTTTGATCGATGTTGATGCAACTTGAAATTTATGACCTAATTAAAAACAACTGTGTAATATATGCAAAGCTTCTGTTTGTCCTCCAGTAAAATTGTAGTATTTTAAGAGGAAACTGCAATGCGATGACAAATTTATATGCAAAAATATGGATGACTTTCTTTTCATGTGTGAATTTTAACCTGGATGAAATATCTCTCTCACCTCCAGGCCTGTGACACAGAATCGCTAGATGTTCAACATAATTTGTTAGATGTTCAACATATTTCATTAGATGTTCAATGTATTTTGTTAGATGTTCAACATATTTTGTTAGATGTTCAACATATTTCATTAGATGTTCAATGTATTTTGTTAGATGTTCAATGTATTTTGTTAGATCAATGTATTTTGTTAGATGTTCAACATATTTTGTTAGTTTTTTAACATATTTCGTTAGATGTTCAATGTATTTTGTTAGATCAATGTATTTTGTTAGATGTTCAACATACTTTGTTAGTTGTTCAACATATTTCGTTAGATGTTCAATGCATTTTGTTACATGTAAGTGCTTTGCTTATAAAACAACATGATTCTTCATTTCGTACTCATAAAAATGGTGATGATTAAAACTGCTCAATTATCTTCTCTGTTGAACCAATCATTCCATAAACTTAATGAACACTTTCAAAAAATCATCTAAAAACAGCTCTCGTTTATTTGGGCTACTGTTGAGGACATTAGCACCAAAGAAAATCAATCAAGGCTCTGACGTCAAATTCTGCCATAATCTTTCTAAATATAGTCAACTCATATCGTTTTTCGTCCAAATTTGTATATCTGTGTGTTGTGTTTTACACATTTCAGACGTAAGTTTACCTTCTTAATGCCAGAACATGCATCATTGACAACGCACAAACCAATTGTATTTGTATAACAAAAGTAAAATTGAATTAGTTCCAAAAACCGCTGGCTTACATGATTATACAAACAGTGCCTGCTCAGTACTGACAATCAAAATAAATCAATACATTTAGTCATTAAATCTCAAAGTCAAAAACAGACGGTTACATTATCTTACTACTAGAAAAAGATACTTGATACGAGTACTATTTAAACACCATATAGCCTAATTAGGTAATAACTGCCTATTTGCATTTGTAATCAAACAAAATTATCAAATGCTGTCGTCCGCTAGACAACACACTGGAGACCAAAATACTGGAGACTAAACAAAACACTGGCGACCAAAACACTGCAACCAAAACACTGGAGACCAAAATACTGGTAACCAAAACACTGGAGACCAAATTACTGGCAACCAAATCACTGGCAACCAAAACACTGCAACATAAACACTGGCAACCAAAACACTGCAACATAAACACTGCAACCAAAACACTGGCAACGTAAAACACTGGAGACCAAAATACTGGCAACCAAAAAACTGGCAACCAAAATATGGAGACCAAAATACTGGCATCCAAAACACTGGACACCAAAATACTGGCGACAAAACACTGTCAACCAAAACACTGCAACCAAAACACTGGCAACCAAAATATGGAGACCAAAATACCGGCAACCAAAACACTGGCAACCAAAACACTGCAAACAAAACACTTCAAACAAATCACTGGAGACCAAAATACTGCAAACAAAACACTGGAGACCAAAATACTGGCAACCAAAACACTGCAAACAAAACACTGGAGACCAAAATACTGCAAACAAAACACTGGTAACCAAAACACTGGCAACCAAAACACTGCAAACAAAACACTGGAGACCAAATACTGGCAACCAAAACACTGGCAACCAAAACACTGGAGACCAAAATACTGGCAACCAAAACACTGGCAACCAAAATACTGATACCAAAATACTGGAGACTCAACAAAACATTAGAAACCAAAATAAAAAATTGCAGAGACCAAAATTCTCTAGGGACCAAAACACTAGAGACCAAAATATGGTTGACTGAAACACTGGCAACAAAAATACTGGAGTCCAAAACAAAACACTTGAGTCCAATTCAAAACACTGGAGACCAAAATATGGTTGACTGAAAGAAACACTGGCAACAAAAACACTGGAGTCCAAAACAAAACACTGCATGGGGACCAAAACACTGGAAACCAAAACACATAAATGACTGTTTGAGATACACTAAATGATTGTCTATTTAAGAAAATCTTCTTCAACCTAAAATAATGTAGCAATTTAAGTTCAGATAATTAAACATTTAGGATATATGTTATTGTATGTTTCTTGAAGACCTCCTCTAATTATACCTTTCAGTTTGGTTTAGATGTAAATACCATATCTGATAAAAAGAGTTATCTATCAATCAGAGTATTTTGTTAACTTCTACACCCCACCTCTGTACAGCCAATACCTCTCACTTCATATGACATTTCTTCAACCCCCATGGAGGGTTTTAACCCAGAAATCTGAACCCACAAACAACTTCAAAAGGATTATTCCACCAGTTCAAATAGTTGTGGGATACTATCTTATCATACATATCTCCTATGTCAGACCCGAGAGTTAAGAAAGAGAGAGTTGAGTATGAAGTGTAAAATAGTTCATCAGTATCGTGGGTAAAAAAAATTTCCATCTTTTGTAGTTGTAAGCCTTCTTCACCAGCTTGGAGAGTCTACTCTCATTAGAACTTACATAAGTTCATTTTTTTTTTAATATAATTCCTAGACTAAAGTGATGTAATATGACCTATATATAATACATGACCTACATGTACATGTACTATATTCCAACTTATAAGCACCCAGGGTGCTTAGAATAGAAAATTAGAAAAAATAGAACGGCTGCTAATAAGAACCAAATATTACAAGTCCAAACTCTGTGAATATAAATGTAATGTAATGTTCTCGCATAATGGATCTTAGCTATTATACAGGACTTTACGTGCTTGAAAAGGGAGGGGGTGCTGATAGGGACATGGGAGCTTATTACGATGAATATGGTATATTTAATATATAAACATACATACTGCTGCGTGCTTTTCATAAATGACAAATTTATCAAAAATATTTCTCCAACTGTGACTTGTGATTAAATATAATGTAAAGTAGAAATAGATATCACAACACAGGCCTATTTTATGTATGTAGTCGACATTCAGACAACCTCTTAAATTCTTAAAGGGTTAATGTGCACTGAACTCTCTCAAAGAGAACAAGATACATAAAATGATGGTAAAAGTGTAGGAAATAAGCGTACAATGTATACATTATATCAAAGATACGATTGCACTACCACAGCTCAAAATCAGCTGTACATGTATATCAGTAATCAAGTCACGAGCATTGATGTTCTATCATTGGTCACTGCCTGTGGTCAAAGGTCAATTGAGATATACTCCCTTACAAAATAAATCCTAAGATCACGTTATCGGCACTTCAAGATTTGGCGTTTCTATTATCATAATATATATGTAATATGATCTAACTTAAGGTAAACAATATTTATATTACTTAACACTTCTAATATACAAATGTCTTATTAAGTTTTTTTGTATTAGCCTCTTATCTTTTCTTATCCTATCAATTATTTTGCAGTAATATAAATCTTAGATGCAAATGATTACTTGTTTTGAAACACGATTTTGACAACCCAGATAAGAATTTCAGCTGTGATCAGACATAAAGAACTGGTTTTAGCATAATATCCCCATGTTTCACTTTGATGATCCGAGAATGGGGGATTGACAGCACAAACTGTGAAGTGGAGTATGAAATTTAAAGTAAAAGGTAATGACAATGTGACGACGACAAGATTGATATTGATGTCACCTGCAGAGGTATGCTTATTTTTCTCACTTTAGAAAACACAAACTAGATTTTATGTACAACAAAATTGTTTTCTTTCATTTCAAGTTGACCTTTTGAACTTGACAGATGTTGTATATAGTCAGATTTCTAACTGTATTATATCAATTCAAGAAGAATTTTAAGACTTTATCTTCATCATAGTGAATACTATTTCAATCATCTTAATGAATTTTATATCAAATGTTTTAAACATATTACAATTTGTTCTCACATAAGGTCCTCATGGTCAGTAAAGGAGAAGAAGGACAAGGCTCAAGTAACAGTGCAGATCTAATGTAAAACATCCTCAATTTAAATCCAATGTGTATTTCTTGAAGCCATTCTTACAATCAAATCAGACTAAATAAGCCCAAATTATTCATCATCTGTAGTTTCTATTTTAAGCCCACAGATGCTATACTTAGATAAGACTAGACAGATGAAATAAAACACATTATATTAAAATAAAATCTTATTCTGATATACAAAAGGTTGAAATCCAATACAAGTTCAGACTTACATAATTATCATCTTTAAGAATGAAGTATAATCTAAGAATCTGTTATACACTAACTTTGTCAAACCTGTTTTAAAATATTGACCTGAATATATTGGAGAGAAAGCTTTATTCGTATGATTTGTTTAATAGTTTAATATCAACCCATTTCATATCATAGTCTGGGTCAGTACCTGCTTAAAGCAAACTGTGTATGTATATATAATGAAAGTATTCTCATTTGAATTTCCTTATGATGAGACATTGACAATGTAGTGAATATCACACTCTGTAACATAATACTGACACCAAGTCAACCCGTCCTTGTACTACACTTCAAATGTCAGTTGCCACTAGACAAAGAGGCTAAAAGATAACTTATTTGTTATACATATGTATAGGTTTGTGCAGACAGTGCAGGGCTCCAATATGGATAATGATTTGATGAGCCAACCAACACCTTAGCACAAAATGTTAGGCACCTATTCACAATTTTAGGATCAACACAAACAACTTACATGTACAAGGAGTGCTTCTTTAATTATTGTCACCAAAGCTTTGTTTACTGTCACATGTGCATACAACTCAAATGGTGATGTAACATTTTATTTTAAAATCAAATAAGTTAAATCATTTTTGCTGCAAATAATATTCATGATTCTTCAGTTTTGTTGCATACATTTTTGTGGCCAGTTGGCTTATTATGGACAAATTTCGGTTACCAGTCCGCTTTTCTATGCCCGAAGGCTCCAAAACTACATGAGCACCACTTGGAGCCCTGCAGTGGGTATAGATATAGGTCCCTATTCCAATAGCAATTCTTGGTAGAACACATCTCTCTGTCGTCATGAAAACTGACTACACTTTGCCTGCTGTCCAAGGTTACAAAGCAAGGAAGCTCATAAGCAGCTGAACTTCTATCAAGATAAGCAGCTTATCTAGTGTGTTAAGTACATGTAGCCTTCAAACAACCTCACTCTTAAAACCTATGACAGGAGCCAACAAGTACACACAGCCAACATGCAATGAGGGTGTGACACCTGAATCTTATCTACCAACTAATTGTTTCCCTTTGATAGCATGTGAAGTTAAGGATGTTTATGACTGTCTCACATGCTAAGTAAAGATCTATGTTAAATATAAGATATAAGTTCATACATGTGCAGGAAAGTGTGCCTAAATATTGCACGATACACTGAGTATTATATTGTTGTAGTTCCTAAAGTGTTGTGATAACATGATCTTTGATGTTCAAGGTCTTGATAAGATACATTGTTCAGGGTTTATATTACATAATGAGTAAGCTAAAAAAGACCTGATCTTTTGACTTTTAATCTTTCTGACACATTTTCCTTGATGCCTTATAAATATCATGCCATTGTTATTCTTTCATTTTTTGCATGAATGCATAATCCTATCGTTAATATAACAAGCAAACTCATATAGGAAATTTCAATATCAATTCTAAACAAGAGGCCCAATGGGCCTGGATGTAATGTAAACATGTGTTATTTATCTAATACATACCGGTAACCATATTTACCACTGTTAAACTTTAATTTTGATTCACAATATGTATGCTCTAACAGAAATACTGTTTTAGCAAAGTTTCCTCAAAATTCTTTTACAAAAAGTCATAAAAAGTCTCAGCCAATCAGAAACTTGCCAACCAATATTATGTCATGTAGATTGACAATGCCATTCTAAAAAGTGAGCATGCAAGCAATGTCTACTTCAAGATTTGTGAAAATCTGGCCAATAGTTCATGACAAGATGTCGAAAAAGTCGAGAAAAAAATAAGAGGCCCTGAAATGGGAACAGCAAGTTATGTCAAGATTTCCCAAACAGTTTTAAAGGTCACCAAGACACACTGTATCAGGGGAGGTACAAAAATAAAGCTCTAGTAATACAATGTGTGTAAAACCTATTCAATTGCTTTTTTATTTAATGTAAGTTAAGACATTCAAAATGATGTACCAGTACACAATATAGTGCTATTCTATTTGTGTCAATTCATACACATCATTGTAAATCAAATGTGTTTTAAGTCATGTGAGTTTGTTAGTATTAAGGGCTTATTGTCCGATCAACAGCTAAGCTCATTTACAGACATGCCAGTTTTACTGGTGGAGTAAACCATC
>JAUMGZ010241550.1:0-10623 GCA_032359645.1 Pododesmus macrochisma | reverse complement strand
GGGCGTCGGTCTGCATTCGGAAAATTGTATGGTCGCCATCACGATACAGTAGAGAGATGTTACCAGTGTGTTTCTGGTATAATTGTTTTTGTTGGTCTAGATCTTTATTGTAATTGATTTGTAACATACTCAACAAAGGCATGAATATAATATTACGTATTCTCAAGAAGCCATTTAAACTAGACCAGTGAAATGCGTTTGTCGTTGTTCGCGTGAAGCACGTGGAATACCAAGATCATGTGAATAAAGAATGCAAATGTTGTGATCAATCGCATCAACAAAACAATTCAAATGTTGTATACATCGATAACATTACTTTCCTCAAATTTGTCCAGGATTCAACGTAATTGTGTAAAATATGTGTGAACCTATGGAGTTATTGGTGTATGTCTATCCAATACAGATTTAATACGTATGTCCCTGTCATGGTGTCACTTTTTGGTCGGGCCCCGTTTCAGACCCCCCGATTAACAAATTTCGGCCGGGTTATGCCATGCTGCCGCCACGCTCTAGTCTCGCTGTCGTCACGTTGTGCCTCGTCGTCCACGTTATAGGTATACGTTCTACTCATGGCGGCTTAAAACGTGACACTGTGACGTGGGCATTACTGGACGATTGTACTCGAACGAAAAATCAACGCAAAAAATCGATACTCCATACCTTTGAAAATTAAAATGGTATAGACAAGATTCATTGGGATGATAAAGCAACATGTATACCATGGACATGTAGCACCTCGTAAAGTTTGGCTGGCCAGTGTGGTTTATCAGCAACCCTAGTGCAATGGCCATAGTTATCTTTTACGCACTGAAGCCAGGGAACCTTTAATTTAAGCAAATGCGTTTCTCGATATCAAAACATCAAAAGCTATCTATGAGATGATTTTTATAGACAATCTAGCGAAATGTGTTCGCCTAATCGTCCAATTAGCCTTTCCTTTGGTTAATATCATCTTATAATGTAGTTAGACTGTGCTTTATCATACTACATGATGTGATTGTTGCTTTTTATCGCCTCCCTATATTCTTATATTTATTCAGATAAAAAGTGCTGCATACAAGGTCAACTTTTACAACACCTGAACACTGGAAATGCAGACACCAAGATATAAAGGTATAAGCGATGTTTTCACGTCAGTCGCGATGTCTGTGGTTGTGTGTACATCTCGCCCGAACATACACCATGTATCTTATTTAAACAGTACATGTTGATTAATTAGAAGCTCGCATTACATTAACCATATTCACCATAAAGTATTTTGACGTTATAGCAGTCGCCTGATTATCATTTTATATCTTAATACATTTAAATAAGAATTGCATTGAATTTTTTTGTTTTGTTAAAACTTTTTTGAAACACTGTTGTGCGTTAATGTAAAAAATTATTGGGAGATGTTTGTTTAGCTAGGGCTTTACGTCACCTACAGAGTATTTCACCGATATCGTGACACTGAAAGCAAAGGAGAAAACCAAAGACAAGCGGTGACAGGGGCGGGAAGTCAACGCAAAAGGGAAAGTTCAGAGAATCAACTAAGTTCTTAAAACTTGTACTTGAATCTCTTGCGATTATGATGCAATAACAGGGCCATAATTACCATTGAGGCAATTGCCTCACTGAAAATTCGGTATATAACATTTATAATATATAAGATTTCTTATTGGAATTATTCTCTTTTTTGTAACAAAATAGTATTGTCACTAACTATTACTAAATGTGTCCATTTTTAACATAGTTAATGGTATTATAATGCCTGTTATTATAAAATCCAGATATTTTACGTCTATCCGGATTCACGTCAATCCGATCCGTGTCTTTTACTACTATTTATTAAAGAAAGTAGACCTGAAAGTTGTTTTCATTTTGTCCTGGCTGGCCCCTCGCCTAAATTTGTTTTACCTCACTCCGCTCGGGAGATAGTAGTATTGTTTGCTTCAATACAAATTAGCACCTAGCTACGGCCTTGAATAACACAAATCTTAAAACAAACATAATTAAGTTCTATAGCCTATACTTGCAAATGCTTGGGAAAAGACGTTTTCTTTAAATGCGTAACTTGTTAGTTATGTCTTTACAAGTTTTGTTTTTAACTCCCAATTTGATTATTCTTCACTCAGCTCACTCAAGTTTTAATTTTGTATTAAAAAATACACCATAACGCTTAACACAAAGCATCTTAAAGAATTAAGTTCAAATTGTCATCAAAGTTCTCGAGTTTTACTAAAATAAGTAGTACAAACAGTTCTTTCAAATGCTTAGACAATAACTGTCTTGTCCGCCAAATTCTAACTCATTTCTGTGTAACTTTTCTCGTCCTCTTAATTAAGGACATGCCTCTTTCGTGAATTCCTGCATACCTGATTTCTACAAAATTTCTGTTAATCTAAGATAAAAGAGTAATATCCATCGGATTTGTTTAGAAATAACAAGCACACTGCAATGTTCGCACGCTTCTGACATTCGCCATGTTGTAAAATATAATGATCAAAACCAAACTAAGATGTCCGGATCTAGTTCGGCGCTTTGATGTGTCGTCTGCAATAGAATGTACATATTATAACATGTCAAACATAATTATACATCTGTCAGTAATCGTATCTATAGAAATGTACCAATAGTGTGTGTTATACAATATAATAGAGCACACTGATATCCGCCAGCAGTGGAATATCATTCAATCATAGATGATTTAAAGACAGAAGCGTAACACGTTGGTTTGTCTGTCAGTTTAAATAAATTTATCTAGCAAATATAAAACTGAATACGAACAACATTGGTTTGGTCTTAAATGGTTGTTTTTTTAAATTTTTTTAAGAAAAAAAAACAATCCTGGAATATTTAGAACTTCCCGAGTAGACTATTACCCAGAATAGCTAATTTAATGGAGTATTTTTTCGGTTTTGAATCAATTTTGATTTTATGATATTTTTGTTTACCCCTGTTACAGTTGTCTGTGATTATGTCTGATTTAATTCTTTTCCGTTTAGTTACTATTGTTTTGGTATCAATCATCTTTAATCAATTATTATTGTTCTGTGGCTATTGGATGTATAGTACCAACTGTTGCTGCCTATTTAAAAAATGTGTACTTAAGGCAAATTGTGTTTTAATAAATAATCTTAAAATCAATCGTCAACAATTAACTTTTTTCAATTATATGCGGTAACGAATTTTGTTGACGATTCTTCACCAGTTGTATGTTATTCTGAAACTTTATTCAGGCATTTGAACAGATGTTCGTTCAAATTTTACGACACCAGCTATTCCAAATCAACATTGGATCTCATTTTCAGAAATGTGACCAGGTTCCAACTTAACATCTTGTGGTGGTTCACAAAAGTGCACGCATTCTGGTGAAATATCACATGACCGTATTTCGTTAAGGTACCATTAATTAAGTACATGGAATCATCATCAAATTGCCTCACAAACAAACATGACTGAGAAAGAAAAATACTTGAAACAAGATGAAAAGCAACAACGAAACGAAACTTCAGAGAAAGAATTGTAGATATGTTGCAAGATAAACATTAGTGTGATGAACGAAGCTATACACATCATAATATGTTTAAAGAAGTTGGAAAGAGCTGACAATAATAGGTTAGTATTGTCATAACCAATAACTTACGTCACAAAGAATTGCCTCTCGCAGTGAGTTTGTCTTTGCATGTTTCATGTTTGTGGTTAGCAGGGGTCATTAAGTCGTTAGCATCTTTCGTTAGCTAACGGTTTCCTTCCGGTTTTTTAATTCAACACACGACCTATTCCCAGAGTCATGTGTCTGCGATTACTGGGTACTGTTGAAGGCTAGCACTAATGTTTGTTTTCAGATAATGTCTGAAGACAGTTTACGAAACTAACAATATACATACTTTACACACTGCATGTGCTTGTTCGTTAACTAGGACAAAATTAAATGGTTGACGTGGTGCTCTGCGTGTTCTCTGTGTTGTGTCACGTGCAAATAATTGATTTCAAGTTTCTTTTTTCTTTTCTGTTCTTTTGGTTTTCTTTTTGTTTTTATGGACAATTGGATCGGACGGTTGCTTGTTGAGATGATGTACAGCGTCTTGAAGTGTATTTATTAAATTTTAAAAATGTACGACTATACTTAAGACTTCTAGTCTGATTCGGGAAGTAGGAAGGTTGAGACCTCATTAACCGGTTTAACCACACCGTATTGTTTCGTGCTGGGTGACCGTCCTAAGTCGGTCCGCATGGATTACTACTCTTGAAGATTGTTGGGATGTCAATTTATTTGTTTACATTCTGGTGCTTAATTGTTTGAAGCAGCTATGCACGGTTTGTTTGTCAAAGTCTCTCGTTCTGTTGATTCCACTCAGACTGTGTTGTTTATCAATAGCACATGATACAAGACAAATTAATTAAACCACATTTGAGTTTATTGAGCTTCTTTGTATTGGTGTTATACAGAGGTGGTGCCTGCTTGCACAACAAGGCATACATAAACGGAACTTGTACAGACAAACCTGTCTATAAAGACCACCCTAAAGACCAGAAAAAGGGGTCTTTATATTGAGGTGGTCTTTATATCCAGATAAAAATAAGTGAAATTAGACCTCAGGGACCTGATTTAAGTGGTCTTTGTGTACATATTGTCTCATTATAGAGGTGGTCGCTAGAGCAGGTTGCACTGTAATCCAAAAGAAGAAATAGGATTTCCAGAACAAAGGATATTGACAAACAAATAACAGTCACTTCAAAAAGCCATCACCATAATCAACTTTTACATATCAAACATGTTTTTCGTTCAAGGATTGCCATCATCTTAAAAAATCATAATGTTGGTGCTAAAGGACATGCTTTTTATGGACGGTTTAAGCATATCCGTACTTTCACTAGTGGTAATTAGTAAACACGTCGAGAGAGAGAAACCAACAATAATGCTTGTTCTCCTCAAGTGTGCGAAGCATATATTTGGAAATCATTGAAATGATGATGAGGAAAAAAGAACAAAACGAACACACACCACCATTGATGCATGTGTTATTCTTGTAAAACCTCAAACACAAAAGAAAACTTATCGTTTGAAACGTGACTAATCATAAAAAAAGAATAAGGGGAACTTCGCGTTAATTTGCAAAAAGGTGTTAGTTTCTCTTTCAAGTTTAAGCAATTGCAGTGATGAAGAAACTGCACAAGTGCTATTCGAAACAAGTAAACACTTCTCAAAGCTGATGTAAAGATTTGTACGCATGTGCATTTTCACCTTCGAAGACTACGCTACAGTATGAGACAAATTTTACGTCATGCACGTGCAGTTAAGTGTAGTTTTCACCGATGCGGGGGAGGCGGTGTTACGTAAAACGTACGTGCATTTTACTATAGTTGTATTCGACTGGTGCGTTGGCGTAACATTGTCTTTGTTATTGGTAAATGTTTGCACAACCCAATAAAAAATACACGTATGAGGGAAACATTCTCTTTTTACTATATATAAATGAAATAATGAGGACAAATACGTTATCACAAACTCAGCATTTTTAGTGCATCATAAATGTATGACTAACTTCTACGTATCTTTGAACTCTTACTTTTAGTTCACTAAATATAAAAAAACATATTCATTACAAATTCAATAAACTGCTTTCAGCATGTTTTTCTTCTACTACAAACTTTATGGTAACATATAGTTACTTTCTAAGTGGCAGCGACATTTGGTGTTTTGAGGTATCAATTTATTTTAAATAAACAGAAAGTAATATGATTCGAAGCTGAAGTGGAATAATATGTCTTGTGTACGTGGCACTGCCGATTCAACTCTTAGAAATATCTACAAAAAATAAGAGTCGACAGCTGTAAACGTCCCAAGCTACACAGTATACTTACAACATAGCTATAAAAATACTGTACCGACAGGCCTGAAATCTTTACAAAATCAATGGCACTAAATACACATTTAGAACATCTCATTGTATGATATTTCACATTCCAGAATTATTATTTCCTGTTTCTCCCCATGAATATTTGAAAACAGATTGAACGCATTATCTAGTACTTTAAAGTGTGTTAGTTCGTTAATTTGTTAGTCCAGATAAGAGTTGTCGATGGGGTTTAAACCTGTGAACCGTTATAACCTTGCTGTAGGGTGGGCCTTTTTAACTTGTACAGCTAAAGTGAATTTAACAAGGTGAAACACCAACAAGAATAAAACTAGCCGTGTTCAAAAACAAACAAACAGACAGGCAGAAATAAAAACAAAAATGAAAATAATTCAAAAAGAAGAAGAAGAAAAAGAAGAAGAAGAAGAAGAAGAAGAAGAAGAAGAAGAAGAAGAAGAAGAAGAAGAGGAACAACAACAACAACAACAACAACAACAACAACAACAACAACAACAACAACAGCAGCAGCAGAAGCACTCAATTTTGAAACGTGGATATAAACAAAGAAAATCTGGATGAAAATGGAAAATGTATACCATTTGATCTTCAATACATAAGAATTATCAATATGCACGTGAGTCTTGCGTGGTAAGTGACGTCCATAAGTATAGCTGTTTGAACACCCATTCTATGCCATAGTGGTAGAATAAACAGCTGTATTGAAACCAAAATTTGTAGTTGTTTTTACACGAGAAAAATTTATCTTCATTTAGTATTTTAAAAATAACATTATTTTTCTTTTATACAAATACCTCTATTTTGAGACGTTTTCCTTATTTTGATATACATGTAGTTATCTGTCAGTGATATTAGTTATAAGTTATTCAAGTCGATTCTTTATTGAGTAAACGCTGGACAACTTAACATAACATATACAAGGTACAAAGACAGTTTGTTCGTTTGTTTGTATTGAGGGCTTATTGTCTGATCAACAGCTAAGGTCATTTGCGGACGTGCCAGTTTTACTGGTGGAGGAAACCGGAGTACCCGGAGTAAACCACTGACCTACGGCAAGTCAGTGGCAACTTTCTCACACTAGCACGCCCCGGACGGGAATCGAACTAGGAGATGGAAGGCTCTTATGATTACAAGTCGGCGACTTTAACCACTAGGCCACCGCGGCCCCCGACCCCAGAGTATATACATGTATGAAGACAAACACATAATAGTTACATGTAATAAATGCGGTTCGCTTCAGCTTAAAATTATATTGATATATATATATATATTCTTATGGTATTTTGCAAAGCTTGGTGTATTTATTGCGATATATACTGAAGCAGTTCCTTAAACGGAAACTATTACAATGTATAGCTATTTTTGATTCAGTTAGCGTAAATTAACCTGTGAAAAGATCAGTTTCGCGTGTTGCATATACTAACATACAACACTTATATATACCGATAGTAATTCAATGTCCCCGAGTTAAAACAAATGATGCTACTTTTTAAAACCATAAAACAAGAATAACCATAAATATCATTGTCAATATATGATTTGCTTTCTTTACCGGTGACACGTGAAAAAACGTATATAAATACAGTAAATAAGTACTGTTAAGCCGGTGTGTCGTTTTCATGAAATCGCCGCGGTAGTTTCGTTCTATTTGGTGCTATTACGATGCCAAGCATGAATTGGTACACTGCCAGTTTACCTGCAATTAACTTAAAGGCCTACCATAGTCTCAGTCTTTGTTGCCTTACTAAATTCGTACACTCGAAGATGAAAGTACCAAAGAGATTTTTCATAAAATTTACAGGAATATTAAAATTGAAAGTGCATTTTAGTAGACTTTTTGCGCATAAATAAATACATAAAAGATAGCGATCAGAGTGAACCATCTCATTTCTGTGTACTGTTATCATTTAATTTTTTGCGTTATACAATTTTGTTATTGCTGACCATCTTCGAATACGTAGCAATGCAAATCAATTGCAACGCGTGTCATTTGCTTTGTGAGAACGCATGTACATCGGTATGCTCTTAACCATAAGAACCAGCGTTTTTGCTATATTTTTCTTATTTTTTAGTGTAAACTTTGAAGCATGCTTATGCATATACCAAATAGTGCGCGTATGACTGTCATTTAAAAGTCAAAATTTATAAATTTCAAATGATTATAATGCTAATTGTTTTAAAGATAGCAAAGCAAACTGAAGTATTTTTAGCTGAACCTTCCTATCTTTAAAAGAAAGAAACAGTACTTACCACTTCCAGTAGAGACAATACAAGGCATAAAGAGGGTAGAAGAAAATGCACTGCCATTTGATTACTTATGGCTTGGTAGATACGTTCAGTTGCTATAATTGTTAATTCTTAAAGGTCGTATATATACATACACAACACTGGCCATACGGTCAAGAGAGATGAGCGTTTTGATTGGCTGATCACTTGGATACGTCATAGTTAAAATCAGGGTCTAACCTTGACGTAGAGACCTGTCCGATTTATTACCGTTGTCTATAATAGGAATAAATATATCAACGCTAGCTACACTGTGGTGTTATTTTTGTCACGTAGGTTAATTCTGTTGGTCAGTGACGGACAATGAAATCTAGACGAATTCTTTCATGTGTAGTATACTGACGTTGGACCATTTATATAGTTTTTACACCAGTGACGTACGTTTAGATCCTCGTTGCATATACACACGTACATGTATATGCTGGCGTACACTTTGATTTAATTCCTCATTTTTAATATAAATATATATAAAAACGTATATGCTGGCGAAAGCATATGTCTTTTTCTTGTTTAATAATTTCACTTATTGGGCTGTAACGTCCCTTGGAACCTATGTGTAGGTCATAGCGAGGCGGTGACTGCTTGTGACAATGTACACTCATTATGACTTTATAGTACTGTCTCACTGAAATATCACGCCGTAGACACCTTGAGTTTGCACTTCATTCAATCACATTATCTTTACATTGAATCAACAAGTCAATTTTCTACCCATTAATGCTGGGCGCTAAGCAGGGGGCGACAGAGTTACCTAATTCTAATGTCTTATGTTTGAGGCGGCGGTGGGTCGAACTTGCGCCTTTCCCACACGAAGCAAACGCTCTTACCACTGAACTAAAATGGCGGTCTTTACATATAAAAATATATATATTGTAGTCAAATTCCGGTACCGAGCCGGGATCGAACTCGCAAAGCCTTCGGCCGACGTCGCCTAGCATAGCAATGACTTACGTAGTTCCTTTGTAAATGTGTAGAAGTGGCTGTGTCACTTTATTTACAATGATAGGACTTTCAACGACTTTGATATTGTTTATATATACAGTCATAGCTCATTCATTGTTTTATAAAAACGTATATACTGTGTGGTATTTTAAAATGTTTCAAATTATACTAAGTCATCATAAGCTGCCCTTGAAATTATGTAAAAAATGTGGAATACTTTTCGAAATACGTCTATCACTTTATCTCCCAATTTTGATATAAGCTTCACAACCATATCATACGGAATAAGCGGTACCGACGTTAACCTTCTTTTTTTATCATTCCAACTTAGTTTCCTGTCCTTTGTCTACCGGTTCTTTTATCATCGTTTTTAGTTTGCTATTCTGTAGCCGAACAATACGCGTAAAATTAAACAAACCAGTTAATTTGTTCTTCGAAATCACCGTTTGCTTTTTCATCGATAGGTTATTTTTGCTGTTGTTGTTGTTGATGTTGTTGTTGTTGTTGTTGTTGTTGTTGTTGTTGAAAACCGTGAACACTCCAGTTGCAATTAAAATGTATTCTTTTTTAACATCTTGTCCTTTGGTCACAGATCATGCTGTGTTGAGAGATAGATCAGTAGCTAAGAGATAGGGCTGTGGTTGAGAGATAGATCAGTGGCCAAGAGATAGGGCTGTGGTTGAGAGATAGATCAGTGGCTAAGAGATAGGGCTGTGGTTGAGAGATAGATCAGTGGCTAATAGATAGGGCTGTGGTTGAGAGATAGGACAGTGGCTGAGTACGAAAGCCCAGAATGCTTATGTAAGAAAGCCCAGAAGGCTCATGCAAAATTCGAAATTCTACATCTGACCTGACTAATCAGAATCCTTACAAGATCCTTAGTCAGAATCAATGTATAAATAAATTCGATGGTCTGGTATTTTAAGTATAGGACTTTCTCCCGATTCCTGGACATATTTACGAAGAAATGATACATCTACCCCAACCCCTCAAAATCATGATATCTCCTGCTACATAATAAAGATCAATAATTCATGACGTCTTATTTCAAAATGAACAGCGACTTATCTGCATAGTTTTGAACATTTACAGGGGCGCGTTTCGTTGAGTTTATATAATCCGTATTTGTGCACGTCTACGAATTACCGCGCTACATTAACTTGTTTTTCTTCTTCTTCAGTGTAGACGTGTACAAGTCCGGACTATATAACCTCAACGAAACACAAAACTGTGATTAGGCAGCCTTTTGTGTAATGCATTTCTTATGTACTGTTATTAAATTAAATCCTACGTTAAGTGATTATATAATTAACTTTGTAAATGGTGCTGTTAATGTTTGTTTTGCACGTGTTGATATAATCGTATCGTGAATTAAAATGTTACATTGTCGTTAAATTGTTTCTTCTTTTTCTTGAAACATATGTTGAAATTCCGCTTGCCAATTTAATTTCAACATATTCTATTATCAAAATGCAAAGCAAAATAACAATAGGATAAGACAACAGGCATGCCTATATAGGTCTTCTCCATACCTCTA
>JAUMGZ010241539.1:0-10623 GCA_032359645.1 Pododesmus macrochisma | reverse complement strand
TAACCCATCACGTACTCATAGCCTCCAAATATATACATCTTACTGTTAACCCATCACTTATTCATAGCCTCCAAATAAACAGACTTACAGCAGACACACAACTGCTACATCTAACTTACTAGCAGAACAATTGCAGTTCAGACCCCCAAGCAACAGTCGAATCTAACTCACTCACGAACAGACCCATTGCCATATAGACACAGATCTTACTCCCTCACAGCCTCATAGCAGTAGAAAGACAACAAACAGTCAAATGTTACTCACTAACAAAAAGAAATTTAGCAGGGGACACAAGACAGCAAAAGTTTACTTGCATCTAGAGAATGTCGAAGTGACAGAATGCCCCCAGCTGTCACTTTGTAGGAATTAAGTGCATGGTATTTTATTTTGTATTAATTCTACATTAAGGCTGGAGGCCACATTACTCGGTAAAGTGAGGACAAAGATTGTCTATGTGATTCTATTAAGGTCAACATGACCTACATATTGACCTGATGACATTGCGAACTCGTTCAAGAATCATGGAACAGATTACCTGTACATACACTGTAGTATGGCGCAAATCAAATGAAAACTAAACTATGTAGAGCGATGACAAGGATTTCCATACATACGTACTGACAGACAGACATGGACAACACTTTATGCCCCTATTTTATGCCTTGGATCATAATAAAACTTTACAGTCATCAAAATCTCAAAATTCAATTCAAAATTGTCTTGCTAGAAATCAATTTCCGATATCCACATGTTGCTTATTTTCTTTGTGAATTACTCTAAATAAACATTTTCACTGCAATAATATTAAAAGCTAAAGTATGTTTTCTTGAACTTTTTTTGATGAGAATACATCAACAATGTACGTAATGTGTCTGCAGCAGTAGAAATCGAAGGTCAGTAGTGTAAGAATGATTCATGTGCAATATAATTCCATGCATACAGTGCCAAGAAGATTCTACTCATAACCACACCAGGGAATCATTCCTTTAAGATGTCACAGCTACAAAACAGTTAGTCTGTGAGTGAACTATTCTGAACAATTTATGAAGTGTGAAATGTGGTGCTTGAGAGATCAATGGAGTGGTAAGAAACCAATAAAAGGAAATTGAGGCTACATGATGTATGTAATGGTCCAGGCAAAGAACCATACAAATATAGACTTCCTCGGCACTAACCAAGTTTCTAGATTCAAGCACAAAACTAGCTAATAATTACATCTTGAAGGTAACCTCATCTTTAAAATTACAATTATAATAAGTATAAATGGTCCAACATCACACCTTCATCAACATAAGCTAGCAGGTCTCAACACATTGGGCCAGCTGATTTCTTATAAGCATTACAAAGTTTGAGAGACGTTAAGCTGACAGGAAAAAAACTGGAAATTATAAATTAACTGACCAATTTGGTAGGGTAGATGTAAAACTGATCAAGCAGTCTACATCATGGGCACTACCAACAGCAACTTTTGACTAAGAGTTAAGACTTTAATATAAATGTCCATTAAGTACTGTTATTTTGTTTTATTGGGGTGTAACGTCCCTTTAACTCATGTATAGGTCATATCGAGACAGTGTTTTCTTTGACAGTGCGCACTTATAGCGACTTTATGGTGCTGTCTCACTGAAATATGCCACAGACACATTGACATGAAACTTCACTCGGTCACATTATCCTGACACTGAGCCAACTAGTCCTCCTACTAGCTACTACCCAGTAATGCAGAGCACTGAGCAGGGAGTGAGAAGATTACCTTATTTTAACATCTTAGGTTTGATGCTGCAGCGGGAATCAAACCTGGGCCTACTGGATCACGAGATGAATGTTCTACCTCTGAGGCACCACAACGGTGTCCAGTGAATAAGTAATTGAACAAACATGTCAAGCAGTATCAGGTATCAAAGAGTTGGCTTCTGTTTTGACAAAACAATACATGTTACAGGAAGCACCATTGATTGTGAATATATTAACTTTACCCATGTCCTCTCTATGACCTATATGATAATCAGTAC
The DNA here is from genome assembly GCA_032359645.1 of Pododesmus macrochisma. Lineage (NCBI taxonomy): Eukaryota > Metazoa > Mollusca > Bivalvia > Pectinida > Anomiidae > Pododesmus > Pododesmus macrochisma. The sequence continues at coordinate 8,611 of JAUMGZ010241539.1, read as the reverse complement.
ATCTCAGGATGGCACTTTATCTGAAAAATCCTTGATTTTTCACCAAGATCACAAGTTTTATGTTACACTGGTCTGTTAGTAAATGCTTGATATACAAACATTTTAGTTTTCTTCCTTAAGTTATCTTTATTTTGACTCACAATTAATCAAAAGTTATATAAGCAATTTTCTAAGTATATATTTTTACTTGATGTTGGAGAAAACAATTAAACATTGACAGGTTTAAGGCACAAGAATGCCAAGAACAAATTAGAAAGTCACAGATTTCTAGAAGTAATGTTATTTTTGTAAAGCTGTCAATACATCAAAACAGTCTATCATTTTCAAATATCAAATTCTATTTAATGTTGTTTGACAAACCCATGTATTTTTCTGTGAATTTATAAGATGTTAGGTGTAGATTCATTTCAGTTCATAGATGCATGGATTTTACCATCATGAAAAAGCATGATCTCTAGGCTATGCATGGAAGCCCCAAAGTGCATGGCTTTATAGAAACCACCATGAAACAGCATGATCTGTAGGCCATGCATGGAGTATCAAAAAAAAACCACTATGAAATAATATGATCTATAGGCATGCATGGAGGCCCTCAAAATGTATGGCTTTATAGAAACCACCATGAAAAACTATGACCTTTAAACAATGCATAGAAGCCCCCCAAATGTATGGATTTATGGAAATCTCCATGAAATAGCATAATTTCTAGGCCATGCATGGATTCCCCAAAGTCGTCAGAAATGTATGGGTTTATAGAACCTCCATGTAATAGCATGATTTCTAGGCCAAGCATGGAGGCCCACAAATGTATGGATTGATGGAAATCACCACAAAATAGCATTACCTCTACGCCATGCATTGGCACTCCAAAATGAAACTACCATGAAATAGCATGATATATAAGCTAAGCATTGGAGACCCACAATGTATGTATTGATAGAAATCACCATGATGGTATGGTCTGTAGAACAAGCATTGAGGCCCACAATGTATGTATTGATAGAAATCACCATGATGGTATGGTGTGTAGAACAGGCATTGAGGCCCACAATGTATGGATTGATAGAAATCACCACAATGGTATGGTCTGTAGAACAGGCATTGAGGCCCACAATATATGTATTGATAAAAATCACCATGATGGTATGGTCTGTAGAACAGGCATTGAAACCCACAATGTATGAACATGTATTGATAGAAATCACCACGATGGTATGGTTTGTAGAACAGGCATTGAGGCCCCCATTTTATGTATTGATAGAAATCACCATGATGGTATGGTCTGTAGAACAGGCATTGAGGCCCACATTGTATGTATTGATAGAAATCACCATGTAGAACAGGCATTGAGGCCCACAATGTAGGAATTTGTAAGATGAAGCAACTATCAACTACATGATTTCCAAACACAGTAAAAGTGATGTAAAACATGTACCATGACATTGTATCAGTATTGAAATCTTTAAGATATGAAATAATTATCACAACAACATGTTCAGTTAAGCTATTTACTTTTGATGATTTCAAACATCAAAGATCAAGCTTGAGTGACGGTTTATTATGATGATATGTTTTCAGCCACTAGGTGGGCGGCAAGATCAGGACCATTAAATGTATATTTTAACTATTTACATTCAAGCTAACAATAGAATGCAACAGTGCACCTAGAAATGATATTATCGTCTCTTGAAATATCCATTAAACATGTATATACTTTGTATCAAGTTACCTGAGCATTCATCAAGTTAAAACTTCCCAGCATGCATTCTGTATTTATTTTCAGCTATCAGGAAGTACATAATACTATCTACTAAGCACGTTAAATACTTGAAATCTTTACAAATTAACGCCTACACTGGATTTGAATTGAATTCTCTATCAAACAAACAGTATCCTAGCTTGCTGATAGCTACATTGTATGTGTACCGTGGTAGTTATTTATATGAATAAAACTCAATCTAAGCCTAGATCAAAGGTTAAAAGGTGTACTATATACTATTGCTATATATCATCTTCTTTTATCAACTACCTTTAGTATTCATAACTCTTCAAAATGATCTCTAATGATCCCTCGGCATTTATATGAACAGTAAGTGCCCTTATCAATAGTAAGCTTTTATATCTAATGTAAAGCTGTTTTTGCCAAGACCAACCATTCTTCTTTGAAATTCTTATATGGCATTCCATATCCGAGCAACTACAGGAGCCAATCCTTCAACAAGTACAACAATGAGCACAGCCAAGAAGGAGCAATAAGAACACCGCTTTATTTATTATTATAGCACATCATCTCTACTTTAGCAACCACTGAATGTGATCGACAATCCTTATATTTATACAGTTTATACAATAGATGCTTCCAATATAATAAACCTGATAATGGAACTCTGTAAATATACAGGTGCATGTGTCTTCTTCTGGTATAATATTAATACTTGTACGTATAATTAATATTGATTATGGTTAATTAACACCGAACAAGTACATTGATTGTTGGCCTTCGTGGCCATATATTCCATATACTTCACAGTATATATGTAGGTGTTCAGTATGCTACAGGGTTCATAAACTAGATACTTAGACAGGATGGGCCAACTTATATTGGCTGCACTGGTTACCAGGCAATTATATACTCTGGGTGGATGTTCATAATGCTGTTGTTCACGATTAATGACCCGCTGTAAATGACAACAGGATGTAATAGGATATAGACCTGTAATGAACACAGAGGGCTTTGTTGATCATGACATTGAATTCAAATAGCAAATCTTTATTAGCAGCTATAGCATGACATCTGATTAAAACGTGACTTTCAAAAATCAAAATATGCCCGGATATGAAAGATGATAATTAATGCTGTTAATATTTAATGTAGTGTTAAGATGTGTGTTCCTATCAGGGCATAAAAACTTGGTTACTTTTACAGCTTCTGTATTCATACTTATCTCTGTCAATATTCTACAGAAAATTCTTAATCAACAATAGAGCTAGAATTAAGTCTTAAGAAAACTCTTCCCAATAAGTAAAGTCAGGATCATCACACAGGGGAGCTGACTAAGGTTCAAGAAACACCAACACAAAAGACACCCAGTTTATAATGTCTTTTACATAGGGGAGATAAGGCAATCCAAAGAAAGACAATATACACAGTGAAGTAATGTGACACTACATAGGGGAGATAACTCAAGTAAAGGAAAGTATCACTTTTACCTAGGGGAGATAACTCAATCCGAAGATAAACAATCGCACAGTGCAGAAAATTTGTCTTGGTAAAGTATGACAACAAAAAAGGGGAGATGACTATCACAATTGACATAAATCCACCTATCCAATGTATTTTACACAGGGGAGATAATTCTCAATTAATCATAAGAAAGACCATCACAAAATGGAAATAACCTAATCTTTCTTAGAAAGTCTAGTGTGATGACTCAGTTTAAAGAAAGTCCTTTGCTTCATGAAGATTTTAAGTGTCAGTTTAAATAATGTCAGGGCAATCACACTCGGGAGATAGTCTTAATTTTTTTTTAGAAATTCAATTTAAGGGAAATAACAAACAAAGGAAGGTTAACCATTCTGACATATAGCAATTCCTCTTCCAAAATGCCATTGTGATGCATAAATGACATTAACTTAATTCATAGCAATGACACAATATCCAGCAACCCCCAAGCCAACCATATATTGGTCTTCTTATTTCTTAATATTCAACTAGAAGCTAAGTAATTACAATTCAGGACAGTGATCTTGACAAGACACAACCAAAGGACAGAGTGTGATGTAGTGAAACAGTATCCTACTTTCTAAGATCAAATCTAACTAGAATCATGTGTTATAGGGGAATGAAAGGCTGCTAATTAACTCGCAAACCTTGTGATGAATTTGTTGCGTCATTATCGAAATATCTGCTGATAATTAAAGCACTTTATCTGATTTCAGTTTAGTCACACTAGAAAGATTCAGGGGTACACTGTAAGAAGTCTGTGCTGTAATGGATGAGGTGATATTACATGCCTGTTTAAACACTCTGACAAGCAAAGTATTTACATTTCATTCCATTTCCTCATCACTACATTTGACACATGGATCAAATTCTCAACTTAAATAGAAGACTCAACAGTTGTAGCATATAAAATTTGCAGCTAGTCATCAAAATTAAAATTTGTACAAAACTACAGTGCAACCTGCTCTAGTGACCTACATGTATAAAGAGACCATCTGTACATAAAGATCACTAAAATAAGGTCCCTTGAAGTCTAATTACACTTTTTTTACCTGTATATAAAGACCACTTTTTGGGTGGTCTTTATAGATAGGTTTGACTGTATCTCGTATATGCAAGCTAACCAAAGTATATTAAACCTCATGATAAGTTCATAAAAGTATGTAGAAATGAGAATAGGAAACACTGATCTAGATAAATGATGTACATGAGAAATACAGTCTATTTTGGGATAAGTAGTCTCCTATACATAGGCACAAAAGATCCTGAAGCCAAGATGTCTGTGACTGTCAATTGGTCTGTTATACATTCTATTTTAAGAAAATGTATTATAGGATATACAGGACACAATTAAAAGGCTAAGTAAGGTTTCGTGACATTATCACTTTCCTTCCAGCACTTGTCACGAGCAGAAAGTAGTGTTTCTGAGTAGCTGTAATGAAGTTCACTAATATATTGGTACAATGTATGATGTCGGCATTCTTGCTTCTTGTGATGGCATCTATGTCAATCAGCAAGGTTCAAATTGATATCAAGCTCTACTTCTAGATATTCTTCAGCTTGCATTACAAATCTGAATCATCTGTAAAAATCCAGTTTTAAACAAAATGTAAACAAAAGGCCATGGAAGTTGGCCTTAAACATTATCAGGGATGGCCAACTAGACCATATCTTTTTTCTTCAAATTTAAAGAGCTTAGATGGATTTTGTCTGTATTGGTGTTTTGATCTGAATAAATGTCTAGCTAGAAAAAGATTATGTAAGGAACATGGCTGGTTCTTATAAGAAGTTGAACATCTTAGCATTTAATCACATAACAAACAATGGTTGTCGTTTTTCATAATTTGATTATCATGAAAAGTAAAACACTTATTCCATACAGATAATGCTAAGTTTGGTAAACAATAGCACAGCATTCTCACGCAGCACGCAGTACCAGAAAAAATGGCACATAACAGATTAATACTTAAAATCATAAGGAGGCCAAATTGCTTCCAAACTGTCTGTGAACTATCTGTTGGTCTAGTCTCTAGATCTATGCAGCCTTAAAAGTTGAATTTTTTCATATCTGTGATGGCGACTTGGACTTTGTGCTGCGGTACAAACACAGTCATTATATATTTCTCATGCAACTCATTAGATAACAATCAATTTACTGACTCAATACATTTAATCAGGTTTTAACAATCAATTCGATGTTCATTCATTTACAATATTTCTTAGGCAATTCCATCAGATCCATTTTAAAGTTATTAAGTTTGTAAATCCCCATTGATGTTGGACTTAACAGATACTGTAAAACTTTACATATATGTACAGAATACATTCAATCAAATGACAAGTAATTTGTATAAATCTTATTTCTTAATGTTGTAAGATGCCCATTTCTATAAATCTACCAGTGTTCCTTTTGTGATGGTTAATCTCAATGTCTCAAGAACATCTACACCAAAACAACAGTACTGTAGTTAACCACAAAACAATTAATCACCAGGTCTTAAGTGTATTAAGGGAGGGATATAATTGAATGAGATAAAATAATTCCTGTGTAAGATTGCTATTGATTAAATAGCCATGTAGAGCTACAGATTTAAAGATTTACATCTAGAGAATTAGGAGCCAATGAATTCAGTTTTGATTGTTATGATTGTGCAGCATCAATGATGGCGTGACAGTGAGAAATTTACACCAATTTTGTGTATAGATTTACACATTGTAATTTTGCTTGCTTGGTTATATAGTAAATAAACAATATGGATCTGAATATGACTTACTTCCGTTTTTCATGTCTGAACAATATAGACAACAGGGAAATGGAAGATAATTATGATATACCGTTAGGAGATATTCGGAAATGATAATGTTGTATATTTTTGTGCACTGTACTGCTTATCTCCCTTAGGGAAAAGAATGGTAAATCGTTGTTTAATGATCATGAGGAACTAACAACCAATTACAGAGTAAAAACTATCATTAGCCTAAAATCAAACATAAAAACTCTATCATTGAAACTAATACATTATAAGCAAAATCACAATGCCGTATTGTATATAATATCAAATATAATTACAAGTATTGTATATAATATCTTTTATTCTTTTCTTTCAAAAATGTTTTCATTCTAAAATTCAGCTCTAAAAATTTGGTAGTTTGGAAAATGTACCCTTTATACACTTAAAACTAACATACATGTACTGACTTTTGTGTATCGACTTTAAAAGACATAAAATCAACACCAAAACCTGTAAACACTTAAAACCAAAATAGGGACCTCCAAACATCTAAAACCAACACATTAACTTTTAAATCAACACACCATCATTGAAACATCAATATCAACACACTGACCTTTAAACAACTAAAATCAACACATTAACTTTTAAATATTTGAAATCAACACACCATCATTGAAACATCAATATCAACTATCAACACACTGACCTTTAAACAACTAAAATCAACACATTAACTTTTAAATATTTGAAATCAACACCCCATCATTGAAACATCAATATCAACACACTGACCTTTAAACAACTAAAATCATCACACTGATCATGACCTTTTAATAGCCTAAAGTATCTTTCACCTTGACCTTTTTACCTCTTCCATCAAATATCATTAGCTATATTTGTTATTGTACAAATTACAAAATGAGTAATCCATAAAAACATCTTGTAAAAAAATGTATATTTTGTATGTCTTATAACCAAAACCACAGGGGTTATTTTCTACAAACACAAACATTAGGCTCTAGGCCATCCAGTTTATTAGAAGATTTTTTATATTTTGTCAAATGCTACCCCTTTTGGACCCCAAATTGGCGCCCCCTGTGGACTGAGCCCCTTCATTTGTACCAATCTGAATCCTCTTTCCCTAGGGATACTTCCTAACAAGTTTGGATAAAATTGGTCCAGTAATTTTGAATAAGAAGTCGAAAATATGAAAAGTTAACATATTTGCTATAACCGAGGGTTACGCCTTGAACAAACTTGGTTCTCCATGCCCTAAAGCTAATACATACCAAAACATTAAGCTCTAGGCCTTCTAGTTTATTGGAAGATTTATAATTTTTTATTCAAATTGTCCCCCTTTCAGCCCCCGAAATGGCGTCTGAGCCCCTTCATTTGATAAAATCTGAATTCACTTTGCCATGGGATGACTTCTACCAAGTTTGGAATAAATTGGTCAAATAGTTTTGGACATAAATCAAAAATGTGAAAAGTTAACATATTTGCTATAGTGTTGCACTTTGACCCCAAAACTCATAATCTATTTTTGACCCCAGGGTCAAGCCTTGAACGAATTTGGTTCTCCATGCCTGAACATTATTACATACTGAAACATTAAGCTCTATGCTATCTAGTTTATTAGAAGAAGATTTTTGAAGTTTTGACAAATTTTACCCCTTTTGGTCCCCTAGTGGTGCCCCCTGGGAGCGGAGCTCCTTCATTTGAACAAATATGAATCTCCTTTCCCTAGGGGAAGCTTCCTACTAAGTTTGGATGAAATGGGTCTGGTGGTTTAGGAGAAGAAGTGGAAAATAGTGGAAAATGTTATATGTTTACGACGGACAGGATTTGTATGAGAAAAGTCCACCTTGGACCTTTGGTCCAGATGGACTTAAAATCAGTCAAGATATTGAGTGGAAACTATGTGACCGCCTTTTTATCTCATCACAAATGTGATAACATTATATACCCATAGAATCAACTGTCTTAAATTGATATTTAATTGAAAGTAAGTTTATAAATTAAGAATAAACAAGAGTTACAAGACCTAGTTTTGACCCAAGGGTCAAGCCTTTGAACAAACTTGGTTCTCGAGATATACACCTAAAAGTTACCATATACCAAAATATTAAGCTCTATGCCTTCTAGTTTATAAGAAGATTTTTGAAATTTTGTCAAATTCCCCCCCTTCATTTGAACAAATCTGAATTCCCTTTGCCATGGGATGACTTCTACCAAGTTTGGATGAAATTAGTCCAGTTATTTTGGACAAGAAGTCATAAATGTGAAAAGTTAACATAAATGCTATAGTGTTGCACTTTGACCCCAAAACTCTAAACCTATTTTTGACCCAAGGGTCAAGTCTGGAACAAACTTGGTTCTCCATTCTAAAGTTACTATATACTTAAACATTTAGCTCTAGGCTTTCTAGTTAACTAGAAGAAGATTTTTGAAATTTTGTTAAATTTCCCCCCAAAGAAAAATGTCTTTTATTACCACAATCTGACCACAGTCAGAAAATGGTTTGTGAGAACGTAAAGGCAAGATTGATGTTAAGTTTGATACTCATAATTTTTTTTTTTTTTTTTAAAATGTCCATCTAGCAGGGGACATACATTTGCTTGTTACTTTTATGCAAATCGGAAATCTACATTGA
>JAUMGZ010241527.1:0-20797 GCA_032359645.1 Pododesmus macrochisma | reverse complement strand
GTTTTCTTATTGTTTGCCAATGTCCATGGACTTACGGCCTAGAATACCGTCTTGGTTTTTCGCTTTACATACTTAATGCTTTTGAATTTCCCTTTAATCTTTTTATTAAGAGGTGCACAGTAAGGTTATTTGATTACAGAATGCATACCTGGCAAAGAAGTGATTACATCCCTTGCTTGGCTGTGATGTGTAATGTCTTACCTGTGTGCAGATAGCGCTGACACGAATGTAAAATTCAAACTAAACTTCAGACCTGTAAGCCTCGTTAAGGTTTCATCATATCAAGTGAACATATTAGATAAAGTGATAGTATTAGCTAGCACTTCCACTTAAGTCAACATATTGTCTAATAAGGTTTAATCATATCAAGTAAGTGAACATTTTAAATAAAGTGATAGTATTAGCTAGCATGTATGTAGTCTAAAGGGATCATCATATTAGGTGAACATTTAAAATGAATTGATAATATAAGCCAGCATTTCCACTCAACATGATAATTTGAAGTATCATGGCAACTTATTGTGACAAGTTAGTCAGTATATGAACTTGATGTGAAAAGTAAGTCAGTCAATATTTGTTCCATAGTACATGTATGTCACACTATTCTATCGTTACGTCAGTTGCCTTGTCGATACGAATAAGTCAACACGTTGACTTTTTATAATTTACATTGACTAAATGAAATGTATTATCTTCAAAACTCAAAATAATGCTTCTGTGTGTTTTCTTTCAAATTTTAAGATTCGTGTTCCCGTTTTTTTAGGGTTGAGTAAAGTTTTGATGAGGTTTGGCACGAGTTATGATTTTTGAAAAACTGTTTTTTACTGCTTCTTTGAAAAATATTAACTTTAACCCATCCTTTCTTAATCTTAACAAATTGTTACCAAAAATTAATAATGTCTTGATTGGTTTTGGTGACTTTCAGTTTATTAACAAAAAAGGTTGAGTTTTCCTTTCTATAAAATTGCACGTAAAGACATCAAGATGTTTTAAGGCTTCAACTTTTTGAAAATTCCTTAATCACAAATTGTTCAGTTTATGAAAACTTAAATAATTAGAATTTGATATGCATAATGGCATACAGTTGATGTGGGAGGTTGGTTGTTGAGAAGATTTATAGCGCAATGAAGTGTATTTATTTAATTTTTAAATGTATGTCTATACTTAAGATTTCTAGTCTCAATCGGAAGTGGGAAGGTTGAGGCCTCATTAACCGGTTTAACCACACCGCCTGGTTCCGTGTTTTGTGTCCGTCTTAAGTCGGTCCACGTGATGATTAGTCTTGAGGATTGTTTGTTTAAATAATATTTATTTGGTGAAAATTCATCAGAGTATTGTTGTGGTGGCAATTTAATTCCTTACATTCCGGTACTTAATTGTTTCATGCAGCTTTTGTTTATTCATCAATGTCCCTCGTTCTGTTTATTCCATTGATCCTATTTTTTATGTTTAACAAAAATTAACAGTAAAAAAGGGATAAATCACCTCAGCGATTATATATTTACATATTAACATAATTATGATTATACATAGGCAGCTTTTCTCCTCACCATTTTTTATACGAGGTCTACATATACACTCACCTGTGCACTTACCGGTGATCAACATGTCGTATTACAATGAAATAACGTCAGGGACTCGAACTAAATGTTCTATATCTTTAATAATAATTCATGTACAAAACAACACTGCTAAAGGTAAGAAAGTAGAATGGTTATAAGCTGTCAGATGTTGGAAACTTCTTACTTTTTTTGTGACTTTGAAAAGTGACCTCTTGTAACAAGTAATTTTCTTTTCATAATGGATGTATTAAAATCGCCGCTGAAGATAAGAAAGAGGAATAAGTACGCTCTAAGATGATTTTTACCTTTCTATGAGAAAAAACTTCGGTTTTCAACGTTTTTCTTATTTATTTTGTCTTCGAACAGTGGTTTCGATCAGGCGAGATCAAAGACACAAATTTGATGATTGTCATATTGACTTTTAACCCAGATATATAAACGTGTAAACATACTTCTTTCATTGTTTGACAATTTAACAACATAAAGGCAGTTTCGAAGAAACTCGTATTAAAATGAAGCTGCTATTTGTCTCATAATCAACGCAATCAAATTCGTTTTCATTAATTGCTACTTTTATTAACCAGTGATATGTCTCCTTATTTCAGATTCACTATATAGAAGTTACGATTCATCCAATAGCAAACTGCCATACACTTCTATTTCTTCCGTGTCCCGCTTTTGCCCATCTCCTCAAAATTAACCGTGCTATTTAGACAGAAACACAGATTGAAGTTGAATCCTCGACAAATCTCTTTAACAACCCCGAGGCTTAATCTTTACACTTCAACTGCATTAACATACAAATGAACGTGTACCCGTTACGAATTTTCACGCCAAGTAGTCAATGCAAAGGTATTCATAGGAGACAATTCCACTTCAGGGGTGAGGTGAAAAGTTGCATATGGACACTTCAGACTCATTAAATTGTCAATTTATTTAAAAATAAAAGATCTATCTATATGTTTCAGATGATGGTTGATGCTTTTAGGAGAATTAAACCAATACCTCATGATAAAACATTGATAATTGAGCCACAGTATGATGCTGGTCATTCACCTGATGATAATGGTGAAGGTGTCATTGCACAAGCACTAGAAAATCTAGGATTGAAGTAAAACGATTTAGAGGAACGAGAATCAATCGTCGGGTTGCATTTGATTTTCAAAATAACAGACCAAGTTCAATATAAGGTTTTTTTTAGTATTCTATTAAGAGTGAGTGTGCAAAAATAAATGTGTAAATATTAAATTTGTGTTTGAATCTTTGTGTATGAAAAGTTATAGGCCGAGATTCATCTGCCCCTCGAACGAATGTGGTTTTCTGATATTGTTTGTTTTAGGGGCAGAGATCCTCTCTATTAAAAGGACGTCACAAACCTATCTCGGGTGACGACAAATTGTCACCGCACGATTTGGATTTGCTTTGAAATAAACAAAACTGTCACTCACCGGAACATTTATTCACTAGAATCCACTCCACCAGAAAATAATCACATCATCGTACTTTTTTTTTATCGTTTAGTTCATTAAACTCGACGAGTGGAAGAAAATCATCCAATATTCATCCATTTTCATTTCAATCCAGAAATCTTCGTTCATTGGCCGTTTCCTTATTTTGAACACGAGTTCACTCCATATATTGGAGTACTCCACCATACACAGAATTGATCTCAATTGAAATGAAAATGGCGGTATGTTGGAGGGTTTTCTTCCACTCGTCGCGTTTAAGTGACCAGAACGATAGAAAAATACGATATGATTATTTTCTGGTGAATTCTAGTAAGAAAAAGTTTCGGTGAGTGATATATAAATATATATATATATATATATATCAAGTGACATTTTTGTTTATTCCTAAGCAAATCAAAGATACCGTGCGTTAACAATTTGTCGGCACTCGAGAGTGTTTTGTGACGTCTTTTTGATTGAGAGGAACTCTGCCCCTTAAAAGAACAATATCAGAAAACGTCATTCGTTCGAGGAGCAGAGGAATCTTGGCCTAGAATAATTAATAAGAGATGCTTGCCAGTATACCGTGTTCGATTTAAAAGATTTTAATACAGCGTTATAGGTAAAAAAAACCGAAAGACCAAGACCCTATTAAAACCAAAGGATATGGATATAGGCACAAAAGAAAACGAAAGCGAAGATGAGCACGGGAAAAAACTAAAGAGTAGATAAATATAACGATAATGACGTAATTGAAGCAAATTGGTAGTTAAAGAACTCTGAGCATTGTTAAATAAAAAATGAAAAAGTGCAACATTCACTTTGGACATGAGATTGTTATATACTTCAAGTTATCTGAAGCACTGTCAGGTCTTACCTTAAACATTAGTCAATTGAAAAAGTTGTCTTTCTGTAAAGAAACACGGTTAGTTTCAATCAAGCCAGTCATTAGAGCTATAGCATAATTCTTTTTATTTGATGAAAAACAAGTTTTGAATTTTGGTTTGGCTTTGTTCTTGCCTATAGCTTTAAAAGAATGAACTTTTGATGTTGGCACATCATTAGGTCTTTTCGATGTCTTAAAAACATGATGAGTAGAACCACCAGAACGAAAGACATTGATAAACCAGCAATAGCTGCATCAAACAATTAAGCACCATAGTAAAAAGAAACTATAAAGCTGTAGTTAGGCTTATTACATCCCCTGGTATATATGAAAGTTTGTTCATGGGAGGTCCAGTCAGTTTCAATAAACATAGATTTACTTTGAAAAAGATGGCAAAATGCCAATCATCCGGCACTGCCAAAAAAGGTGAACTAACACCTCTGTTGGCAAACATATGTGCCAAAAGTTATACGAAAAAACAGCATGCAGGCATACAGTTCACTGGTGACAAAACCCAGTTTCTTTGAACAACTACCGTACGTTAGATAGTATTCAAAACATATTGTCAGCACTCCTGTGCAACTCCGACATTTACCCACTGACTCAGTTCTCCCGGATACTTTATAACGTAAACTTTACTGATGAGAACTGGGTTGTTCGAAACACGTGTCCAGAGGAATACGTATAAAAATTCCTGTTTTGACTACGCGCACATTTTAAATTTTGGCAAGACAATTTTGTATTATTATTGGGTATGGTTTTTGTCCATCATAACCATCGTGAATATTTGTCACCGTTGGTTCTGTAACTTTGATTTATTGAAATCTTGTCTATTCAAAATTTATTCTTCTCTTGCATCCATTAATGACAGCAGCTTCAAGCAAGATCTTGGGTAAACGACGGGGTAATTCACACAGAGTTTTGGCTCCTTCCTCTTATAAATATCATACTTATCGGAGGAATGATTCAGGTTGCTTTTTTGTATTCTTCTTACTTGGTTGGTTGCCTCTGCAGGTGGCCTAGCCCCGAAGGTAGCCATAACCCATTAGCATTTGCTTCCAAACACATGATATACTGAATTTTTTCCCTCAAGGGGCCATTGCTGTGTGTGAGGTACGCCGTCATTTTCCCCGATTCATAACGTTCTGTCAGCTATATTTGAGTTTCGGACCTAAGAAGATACAGTTTCGTACTTTTTTTTATGTTTTAATCTTGTCTATTCAAAATTAATTCTTCTATTGCGTCCATTATAGACAGAAGCTTCGAGCAAGATCTGGGGTTCGCGACGGGGTAATTCACACAGCGGTTTGGCTCCTTCCTCTTATAAATATCCTATTTATCGGAGGCATGATTAAGGTTGCATTTTTGTATATTTATATTAACAACTCTTCGATTCACATAAGTGTCACTTCATCATCCAGTCAACAAATGGAGAAGTCCTATTTCATGAGCTCGATCATACACGGTGGATTGTTAACTCCCTGGAAAACACAGCAACAAACGTCAATGACGTCATTGCTCGTAAATGATTAATAAGGCCGACAAGTTCTTCGTTATTTACAGTGTTTGTAAAACATTTTCACTTTAAATACTTGATTTACGTTGAAGTTTTAATGCTGAAATAAAGCATTTCTTGTAGAAGTTATGATGTTGTTGGATCTATATTTTGTCGCAAAAGGGTAATGAAGTCAAGTCAGTATGAATTCCATAGTCAAATATCCTGTTAGATGCAGCTTCTCGATACGATTACTCTGGATTACCACAACTCTGGAATCCCTTTTCGTTTTGTTGATGACCGTCTATTGTTTCACCAGACCAACAAGAGGGAAGACTTCATCATATCTGAAATGATCTGCGGGTACTAGAGCGAAGGAAGAGTGACTGGCAGTTGACATTCTACCCAGAGAAATGTACCAACATCCACATAACTAGAAAACTAGAAAGCAAACTATATCTCAAACAGAAAACCATCTCCATGGACATGCACTTAAGAACGTTACCAGCAGTAATTTTAAGTACTTTGGTGTGCTTCTCAGCTATGTCCTCTAAGAGAGGTCACGTCAATCAGACAGCAACCAAAACAGTAAAGTTGGTCGGTTTTAACAATGGAACCTTAGATGATTTCCAAAGTGAAGCACAGATATACACTTCAATGGCTGGTACTGGATATGCTTCTTCTGTTTTGGACCCCAACACTTAACAGCACATACACCAACTTGAGATAGACCTACACCAAATTCGCATGCGATGACTATTTTAACAGAACCTAGCTGCGTAACCAACGTGCTACACAATCTTGAATGGGAACTCCAAAGGGCACGTGGCCGAGAGGTAATGTTCTAACGCTTGGACAACGACATAGTGGAGTAGCCGATTGGTCAATACATAGTCCACCCAACAATAGGACCAGAGGCTCCTGTAGCCAACAGCATCAGGCAAATACCAGTCAAGGCCGATGTAAATGGGTATTCCTTTCTCCAACGGGCCGTAGTTGCATTGAATGCAGTGCCACCAAAAGGCATTTGACTGTATGTAGCAATATTGGAAGGGCAAAGGAGCGGTAGTAATGGACATCTGAATAACAACGTACCGCCAAACTGGTAAATAAATGATTCACGAGGACAAACAGGTATATTTTCCTTTTCAACCTCATGAAAAACTTAAGAATTGCAGCTTTTTTGAAAGCGAATCGAGCTTGGGTCGCTGTGAAAAGAAAAAAGAACGTCTAAAGTAGTAATCGAAAAACCAAGAGGATATTCTAAAGCCGTAAGTCCATGGACAGTGGCAAACAATAAGAAAACGCTGGACGCACACAAGTTTACATTTATTAACTAAAAATGGAAACATCACGAACTTCTATTAAAAACTAGAAGCGAAACCAGGTGATCACTATATGGTGAGCGTTTCCTGCTGCACACATTTCACCCGCCGCGATGCTTCCGTGTCATTCCGGTATTTGGTAACCCTTTCCACTGTTAAAAAAGGAAGCAGTAAATAAGTCTACGTTCCATGTCCTATGGTGGCCAAGTGTCCAGATGTTCAGCCAAAAATGATCTAATTCCAAGATGCATTCGTTTAGTCCTATTAAATGTGACTGTTTGCATTGAAACTCATGCACATTTTACCTGTGGTTTCTACCACTATGACTATACTAATCCCAATGGTAAAAAATGTTTACAATTTAAGACATTTTTCAAGAAAAAAACAAACTCTGATTAAAGTTGGCAATTAATATTAAAAAATATAAACTATTTACCCAGGTATGCCTTCAGAGTATATAATATATTCACACTGCAAGCAGTGCAAGAGATATGAATATGTACAACTTCCCTGGGGTAAAAACGGGCAAATACATGTATACCCATGCAAGTATAGGATGGACAAAAAAAGAAAAAACTACAACCAATTTTAAAGAGCAAAAGGCTCTAACTGCCTAGCTATATAATTATGTCCACTTTATTATGATGTACATACACTGAAGTATGTAATGTTTCCTGTGTAGATATTTTCTCTTGTTCATGGTACACACATTGTTAAAGTAATAAATAGGAAAAACTACGTAATTCCATGGACATGGGCAACAAAAGGAAAATGTGGGCCTTAACTAAATCTGCTGATATCTCCAAAAGTAAGAACTAAAACATAGGGGGAACGAAGGTTTGACAAGGCAGCCGCCCCACTATGGAATAGCATACCTATCTATATTCGTAACGCGCAACCCTGGAACTTTTTAAGAGAAATGTGATAACTTATCTTTTTAGACTTGCTTATCGTGATTTTATCTAATCTCTGGTTTAGCCATGAACTATGATATTTTACATTGCTATGAACTTTATTTTATAGGTCCATGTTTAACCCAATTGTAACTACATGTATTATATCATGTTAATCGCTTAGAGTAATTTTTAATTATATAATGCGCTATAGAAATGTTGAATCAAAATTAACGTCCATCTGGTTGAAATAGGCCTATTAAAGTAAATATATTGTATTGGATACTTTTGACCACAGGGTCGTGCCTTCAACAAACTTATTTCTCCAAGATCTAAAATTTAGTTTATACTAAACCACTATGCACTATGCCTTCTAATTTATCAAAGAAAATTTTAGAAATTTTGTCAAATTTCCCCCCTTTAAGCCCCCATAAGTGGCACCCTAGGGGCCGAACTCCTTCATTTGAACAAATCTGAATTACCTTCCGCCAAGTTTGGATGAACTTAGTGCAGAAGTTTTGGACGAATAGTCAAAAATGTGAATAGTTAACTATTTGCTATAGTGTTGAAATTTGATACCAAAACGTGTAACCTATTTTTTACCCCAGGGTCAAGCCTTGAACAAACTTAGTTCTCTGTGACCTAAAGTTACTACATACCAACATATTAAGCTCTAGGCCTTCTAGTTTATTAGGAGAAGATTTTTGAAATTTTGTCAAATATTATCCCTTTCGGTCCCCTAAAGTGGCGTCCCTTTATTTGAACAAATCTAAATTCCCTTTCCCCAGGGATGACTTCTACAAGGTTTGGATTGAAACTAGTAAAGTAGTTTTGGACAAGAAGTCAAATATGTGAATAGTTAAAAAATTTGCTATAGTGTTTAACTTTGACCCAAAAACGCGTTACCTAATTTTGAACCAAGAGTCACGCCTTAGACAAACTTGGTTCTCCATCCCCTAAAGATATTACGTAGTAAAACATTAAGCTCTAGGACTTCTAGTTTACAAGAAGAAGATTTTTTCATTTATTCAAATTTTCCCCCTTTAGGCCCCCGTAAGTGGCGCCCCTCGGGGCCGAGTCCCTTAAATTTAATAACTTTCAACCAGGGATGACTTCTACCAAGTTTGGATTAGTGAATTAGTTTTGGACACGAATATAAAATGTTAATAGTTAACACATTTGCTATAGTGTTGAACTTTGACCCAAAAATGCGTTTTTTTACCCAAAAGTCACGCCTTGTACAAAGTTGGTTCGAGGTTCTCCGCGACCTAAAGTTACTACATACCAAAACATTAAGTCCTAGGTCTTCTAGTTTATTAGTAGAAGATTTTTGAAATGTTATCAAATTTTCCCCCCTTTCGGTCCCAAAAGTGGTAGTTTACGACGACTACGATGACGACGACGAAGACGGACGACGGACGACGAACGGGTTTTGTATTGGAAAGATCCACTTTGGACCTTCGGTCAAGCTGGATTAAAGAGGAAATATCGCGAACTTTTATATATAAAAGCATCTTTAAGCAAATTAGGATATTAACAGAGACCAATATTGAGCTATACAGTGTCCAATCTATAGTTTCCCCTGCCAAACTGAACTCTACTCGCACATAAAACCATAAAAAACCACGAGAAGAAACTTGTTATATTCGAGTACGTGGTGATCACTAACACGCATGGGAATCTAGAAGGTCTTAACCAAATGTTGAGCATACAAAAAGACAGCAAGCGTTTTCAGTTAAGAACAGCTGTAGTTCACGAAGCGAGATGTACAGCGGGTAAGTCTCTAAACAGTTATTTTAAAGAAATCCTAAGCTCTTGTTAGAAAACTAGGAAATGCTATTCAATGATTAATTGATTAAAGAAACAGATTGTGGTCAGATATCGGCGATATGACCTCGGGTGTATGTTGAGACAATATGTCGCAGGTTGAGACCATTAGGCGTCAAATGTATCGGTCAATTATCAAATTGTAATACTGTTTTGAATACCTTATTTGAGATGATGGGCGGTTTAAGAGGTAAGGGAAAGAAGGGATGGCAGTTGACCTTAAAAAAGAAAAACCCATCATCTTATCCATTAAAGAAAAAGCCGAAACTTTCACCATCTACAAAATCAACTTATTATCAACATCACCAAGCACAGAACCATTTCCGTGCATTCATTTGAACTGTTAGAAGTATCACTGTTACATTTGCACTTAAGATGTGACCTTTAACCTTCTTGACCAATTCGACACATGTTATCATTCATACTCAATTTGTATTAGGGCTACGCTTTCTAATACATAGTCGAGTGATAAATGTTTACCAGTGACGTTAATCACCGATACATTCGAGTGGTCATCTGTAATGTTTATCTCTAGTACACGTGGCTGGGATAAGAGGGCCAGTAGGAATAATTGATTGTTGTTACTGCTGCCACACGTACATGTTTGTTATTCATCTGTATGCATATATCTTGTTTGTCCAGTTGTGTATATGTAAATGTTACCAGATACACACTGGACTTATGACGGTAAATGAGTAAATGTTTCTTATATACGTGTCGGCTGTCGCTCTGTGCGACTCGTATATCAACATATATATGTATATATATTCCTTTTCAATATAGTTATTAATTCTCACTAAAAGCGAGTTCTTTTATTATTTAATATAACCGCAGTTATTCGCGCTGTTATAGAAGAAACGATCGAACACCAAAAGATGATAGTGAGTTATTAGACCTCCTTCCGTTTCTTCACAGGAAACTTGACAAAATTGGAAAACGCAATGTTTTAAACTAATCGGACCGAAAAAGACCACTTACAAATGAGGTCTTCACTTTATTTTGTGATGTTGTGAATTTGACACATAACAACTTGGGATGGTCTTTGGAATAAAAGTGTTTCTGGCAACAGGTCGATATATTTCGACGATATCTGACCACAATCCGTTTTTTTAATCCATTCATCATGGAATAACATTTCCTAATTTTCTAACAAGAGCTTAGGATTTCTTTAATATAACTGTTTAGAGACTTACCCGCTGTATATCTCGCTTCGTGAACTTCAGCTGTTCTTAACTGAAAACTCTCGCAGTCTTTTTTTATGCTCAACATTTGGATGCGACCTTCTAGATAACCAGGCGTGACTAAGGCCCATTCAAACGGTAAACACTCTGTTGGTAAAATGTGTATATTTACCGCCAAAAAGTCACATGACCATGTATCATGACATATCAGGCCTCTGAATGGTTGAACAACTGACCAATATTTATTAATAAAGTTTTCCGGAATAAAGCATGTTCTATGTTTCAAATGGGTGTATTACGCATATCAAATAAATATGATGAGCAAATGTTATAATATTTGATCTGCCATTATCTTTGACTTTTAAATAGGAAATAGTCTCATCCGCGAGTTCTTTTTCACTGGATACAAAAACAGTGAGATAATTATAATCTTGAGGCTGCACCATCCAATTGAGATCAGGAATATACTTGAATGTTTTAAAGTCATTCTCCCTAAGCATCAAAATGGGTTAGAAATGGTTTGTAACAGATCATAATGAAATTGTATTTTTTGACAGACAGTCCCTCTATGAAAAACACTTTCATGTTTTTGTCATGATCTACCTCAGCTGCCATGGTAACAGGGCTCTTGAATTATCTATACTGTGTATTTTATCTTAAAATAGCATACTATGTATAATTATGCATGGTTAAATTTATTAATACAAAGTCTTGTCATCATTTTATTTGAATAAACCAAAAGAAATGTGGTAAATTAATATTGTTACATCCAAAGAGAATGCGTGTATGATATAGAATATTGTTTGGAATAACAGCAATTCTGGCAACAGGTCGATATATTTCGATGATATCTGACCACAATCCGATTTTGTCATAAAAATCCCGTCCGTCGTCCGTCCGTCGTTAACTTTTGCTTTAAACGACATCTCCTCTAAAACTACTAGGCAGGTTTCAACCAAAATTTTGCAGGAAGCATCCTTAGGGAAAGGGGATTCAAGATTGTAGAAATGAAGTACCTGACCCCCCGGGGGACAGTAGGGCGGGACTACAAGGGGTAATTTGACAGCATGCCTTCGAACGACATCTCCTCTAAAACTGCTGGGAGGTTTCAACCGAAATTCGACAGGAAGCATCCTTAGGGAAAGGGGATTCAAGATTGTACAAATGAAGTACCTAACCCCCCGGGGACAGGTGGGCGGGACTACAAGGGGTAAATTTGACAGTATGCCTTTAAAGGATCTCCCTATAGACTGTTGGGCAGATTTCAACCAAATTTCGCAGGAAGCATCCTATGAGGAAGGGGATTCAAGACTGTGGACGACATCTCCTCTGAAACTTTTGGGCAGATATCAACCATATTTGGCAGAAAGCATTCTTAGAGAAAGAGGATTCAAGATTGTACAAATAAAGTCCCTGAATCCCCAGGGGACAGGTTGTCGGGGTCAAAAGGGGTAAATTTGGCAGTATGTCTTTAAATGACTTCTCTGAAACTACTGGGCAAATTTCAACCAGATGGACGTTAAGGCCCCATGGGCTTCTTGTTTATGATTATTGAGAACCTTATTAAGACTGGGTAAACTATTATTAACTAAATAACACCATACATTGTAGACTGTATCAAATCTCCCAGATAAATCCAATATCTGATTTACTCATTTATGTCAAAGGTCAGGGTCACTTTATGACTTACAAAATACAATATCTAAAAACTTGAGCTTGCGATGTGTTTGTGTATTATGATATGTTTATATGTAGGTTTTGTCACTGTCCATGCAGTTTGATCCAGTCATTCAACAATCCAAACCATTCTGACAGCATCTCCTTTGGGCAGAACATTCTCTTGTTTTACATGTGTACTCTATATTAATTGTATCAAATAATAAGCAGACGAGACCTGCACAGTTCTTATTCAGTCATTGGTGTATGTATACATTGTAAAACACAAAGTGGGCAATATGCTGCTTTATGCAGGAGAAAATCAATAAGAAGCCTGGAGAAAGCAAGTCTTCTACTGCAATTTTTTCTTTCCAGCCAAATGACGGGCTACACTATAATGCAGCATTTTGCTGGCTGTATTGATTCAGGTTTATTCTACGATGCAAGCTCTTCTTCTTGACTATAACTCAGTCCCTAGACAGTGCTAGATAACTGTATTTACATTTGTACTCAGAACATCTCATTGTCTGCGTATACACATCTCAATCGGGCAATGATCACCAATTTGGCAAAGAAGACGGGCTCAAAGTGTTGGAGAATTCATATTTTTGATAACACAAGCAAAATCAATTCTGATGTTGTTTTTTTTTAAACACAAATTTTTATTAATGTCATGTTTGCTAAATATTGTACAGTCAGCTATTGTACAGTCAATCACACAGTTGTATACCTTACATATAATTTACTTTGTCACTGACATATCATGGTTCTATGTAATGTATATAGGTTATATACACATTCATTAACTCTGTTTAATTACTACTAGCCACGTCCAATACTTATATATACATATCATGTATATATTGTTACCTAAACTGTGTAATATAAGCATATTTCTGTTTGACAATATACCATCAAAATATAAACTGATAAACCAATAGCCTATAGCTAGGTGAGCAATTGTGTTCCTTTCAGGACTTTGTTAATACTTGAAAAAAAATTCTTTTGGGAATCTGAATGTTTGGCTCAGTGTTGTTCAAATGTTCTAAATCTGTAACTTTTGGACTGTTTTCATGTATCTTAAGACACGATTCCTGAACTTAAGATGTCATAGCTCAATGGTTTGTGAACTTGACTGTCAACTGTTTTTAGTCCATCTGGACCGAAGGTCCAAGGTGGACTTTTCTCATACAAATCCTGTCCGTCTTCCGTTGTCCGTCTGTCTTTAACTTTTGCTTTCAATGATATCTCCTCTGAAACTACTGGGCAGATTTCAACCAAATTTGGCAGGAAGCATCCTTAGGGGAAGGGAAGATTATACAAATGAAGGACCTGACCCCCCCAGGGGACAGGTGGGTGGGGCCTCAAGCCAGTAAAGGGGTAAATTTGACAGTTTGCCTCTAAGCACCATCTCCTCTGAGACTATTGGGCAGATTTCAACCAAATTTAGCAGGAAGTATCCTTAGGAGAAAGGGATTCAAGATTGTACAAAGGAAGTCTCTGACCCCCCTAAGGGACAGGTGGGTGGGGCCAAAAGGGGTAAATTTGACAGTTTGATTTAAATGACATCTCCTCTGAGACTATCTGGCAGATTTCAACCAAATTTAGCAGGAAGTATCCTTGGGAGAAGGGGATTCAAGATTGTACAAATGAAGTATCAAACCCCAAGGGGACAGGTGGGCAAGGTCAAAAGGGGTAAATTTGACAGTATGTCTTTAAATTACTTCTCCTCTGAAACTACTGGGCAAATTTCAACCAGATTGATGTTAAGGCCCCACAGGCCTCTTGTTTTCGTCTTGGTGGGGCTTATGCTATACCCCCGGCATCAGAAGAAGAATGGTCGAGGTCAGTTTTGATTAAAATTTAAGTCCTTCAACCAAACTTGCATGGCTGATGTATCTAAGGATGCAGCTCATGCTATGATTCAGAGACTAGATCGGACCTACATTTTTCGCTTGAATGAACATGTAACTTTGTTTAAGACTTAGTATTTGTCCTAATACTTATACTCGATCAGACTTACATTGAGGCATATAGATGTGAGCTACATGTTTGTAATCTTCGATTACTCTATGGTTGACTAATGCAAAACTGTTGGACCCATTTCAACCAAACTTTGTGGAACATCTACTTAGAAGGGGATTTAAATATTGTATAATAATTGGACATGGTTTCTAGGGCGTATGGATGCCACAATGGGCCAAAAAAAAGGGAGATTGACAAAATTTAGAATAAAGATTTCATATAAACTAGAAGTCCTTAATGTACAATTTAATATTAATTTGTGCACTGACCTCAAGTTTCTTAAAAGAATGACACTTGAATTAAAGATAGGTAGTGCATTTTGGGGTCAAAATTCAAAACCAAGATATACATGTATATTAACCTTTCAAGGTCTACTTCTACACTATAACAGAACATACATTTCGTATTTCTGCCAAATTTGGTAGCAGACATCCTTCAGGGAAGGCCCTGGAAACAGATTTATTCTATTTCTGCCCTGTTTAAAAAAAAATTTAAAAAATTTAGTACCATGTATATTAAGGCTCAATGGACATTTTGTTGAAATATTTCTTTTCTTAATCTTGCATGTTGAAAAAGTTGCAGACTCAAAAATGCCATGTATTGATTCAACATTTTGTCTATGTAACTAAACTAGATGTGCCCATTGGAAAATGAATTTGTTTGTCAGATGTCTTAAATGGCTTACCTCACGGCCATTTTGTAAATCTTGTTGTCGCTACTCCTCCAGAACAGTAAATTGTAGGAACACAAGTCTTTCACTTTTCAGATCATTTGTACTTTGAATACTGTGCATGCTGCATTAAATCTTGTACATTAATATTGAACTGTTCAACAGTGATCATCTTGGTTCTATTACTAGTTAATTATACTTATAATTATTTATGCTTAGAATTGTGAATTTTTTTCTTAAATTTGAGATACTATTACTGCGGTAAATCGAGCCTCAGGGCCCATTCTGGGTTTCTTGTGTTTATAGTTATATAAAGTAAACAATTAGGTGTTGCATTATTGACAATATATAGATGAATTGAATATTGCCAGTTCTGTTGTAGAAGTTAATATTTTGTATTCTCTATAAAGTGCCCTGAAGGCAGTCAGTAATTATATAATATAAAGTGTGTAACATTTCCGTTGACTGGTATGATCATACCAAAATATATAATGGATCAATATCACTGTCTGGCTTTATTTTGAAGTGTGCTAACTCGGAACGAAATTCTTGTTTTACTGCTAGTCTAATTATATTATCAACCTGTCTTCTCACATACTGTATATATAAAGTGTGCATTTACAGAGGCTTTCACCACCTTCAAAATGCTTTGAACAAAAATAATTGTTATAATTGACTAGATTCTAAATGATACACTTAAGATTTCACAATTTTTGAAAGTCAGCTTTAAGGTGTACTGATGATTTGTTTGTTTGTTTTACTTGGGTTTAGCGTCCCTTTAACTCATGTCTAGGTCATATCAAGTCAGTATCTGCTTGTGATAGTTCACACTTATGGCGACTTTATAGTGCTTTCTCACTGAAATATCATGCCCCAGACACATTGACATGATACTTCACTCAGTCACATTATCCTGACACCAAGCTAACCAGTCCTCCTCCTACCCAGTAATGCTGAGGGCTTAGCAGGAAGCGAGGAGATTATCTAATTGTAATATCTTAGGTATTGACATGACCAGGATTCAAACCAACACCGGGAATTTTGCATTAGTCTACCAGCATAAAGCGAACGCCCTTACCACTGATGAAAGCACTCAATTTTATTAAAATAAACTACTGTATTGGTTAATGAGTGCAGTTAATTATCAGCCTATAAAAAAAGCTGAAAGAAAACTAGTATAGTTTACTTTGTGAGCCTACTAGCCTATACATATATACAGCTGGATTGAGTAAATGTCCTTAATTCAGCTCCAGACATATACATTATGATGATGCTATAATGAGAAAATTGTAATAAAACTGATGTGTATACGTACGTTTCAACATAATATTATTGATATTTCATAGAACTGGTTATAACATAATTTAAAGTCTGATTCCCTTATTTGAAGAATATATGTTTAGGGTTTATGAAGCTTATGTTGTTGTTTTTAGCTATTAAATCAGTGCAATTTGTGTTCAGCTAGACAATGTTAGCTTAAGATTGGTAGAGAAGAAGTGAAGCGTAGTAGGTTATAAAGAGTGTTATGAGGTAATACATGTAGTGACTGTGTATTGACTAAGCATAGCTGCTCTGTATACGGCTTCCACAGCAGCTCTGTGTGGTGTTGCTTTATCACAACCTTTGCTGCTGATCATAGCAATGAGCCATACTGTCTGACTCATTCCGCTCATTTCCGTTGGAAGACAGGAGTGGGACCTGGCTGACTGGCAGTACGCAGGGCATTCGGAGGGTGAGAAAGTACAGATACATAGGCTACTGTAACAGTGACCCCTACTACATCTAGGAGAAACTAATGGATACAAATTTTGAGAACTCTCTGCTCAGTCTTTAACATTATCACTGAGCAATTTGTAGACATTTTCAGACATCATTTGAACCCGACATTTGGTGCGTCTCTGGATTATGTAGAGGTAATAATTATATAACGATATGTAATTATTGATATCTAGCTTCATTTGACTGATTATCATATTTTCTTTTTTATAAACAGAAATTTCTTTATACTGTATGTTGAACCACATTTGGAAGGAGCTAGCAATTCTGATATATAAAATAACTTTACATGAATATGAGTTGATTGAAATATCAAATATTTGACTTGAATTGATATCAATGTCTTGCATAAGTTTTCTATTATATTGGTTATATTAGTATGTCTATAGACTAACTTTACAGTGATGCAGAAAGAGCAAAAGAAATATTGAATATATCAGGATTGTGAAGAGTGATTATTTGAGAGGGTGATATTTTGTGTTAATTATGTTGACAGAGTCTATTGTTTTCAGTGGAGTGTTTTATTGTAGTAGTATTGATTAATTCTGCAGAATTATAATGGTGATCTGTGCTGCAGCAAGCTGTCTGACTCATACTGATTCACTCCAATCAATAGTCTTTTACCTGCATTACAAATTTATGTCATAGAACTCAAGCTTTAGTGCCATCTTAAAAACGCTTAAACTTAATTTATATAAATGTGTTCACATTTGACTACATGTATAAGCAACCTTTAGTGCCGTCTTAAAAATGCTTAAATTAAATTTATATAAACGTCGCATTTGACTCTAAACAACCTTTATTGCCGTCTTAAAAACGCTTAAATTTAATTTACATAAATGCGTTCGCAAAATTGTGAAATGTTGTAGAACTGTTTCTCGAGAGAATTAATTAATGAAGAACAAAATTACACGTAATTCATTTTCCACAGCAACAGAAATTCTAAGTGTGCTACAAAATACAAGGAGTGCTGAGTATGATATACAATTTGCGCAGAAATATGGCAATATTGTTAAGGTTATTTCCACATAATGTCTTTAGTTATGATGTTTAGATTCAAACCATGTTTAGTGATTTTATTGCTTATTAGAAAAAAGAACCCATATTGACTTTTGGTTCCTTAGGTTTGGGGTCAAGTTCACTGTTGCTAAAACAATGGTGCCTCAGTAGTTCATTTGGACAGTGTTCATTTAGTATAGGAAGGGTCACAGATTTGATCTCCTCGAGTGTGTTGCACTAGGTACCAGTAATTCTCTATCTCCTTGCTATGTTCTCAGCAATCAGGGAAGAAGGACTGGTTGGCTTCGTGTTGGGATGATGTGACCAATGAAATATTGTGTCTATGGCGGCATGATATTTTAGTGAGACAGCACTATAAAGTTGCTATCAGTGTGCCCTGTCACAAGAAGACATCTTTACAATATGACCTAGACATGTGTTGTAAGTGTTGCTAAACTCCAATAAACACACACACACACCAACAAAAAAGACCCAATCCTTTATCTGGTTCAAGCCAAACCCATTTGACAAAATTTAAAAAAAATCTTCTAATAAACTAGAAGGCCTAAAGCTTTATCTTTTGGTATAAAGTTACTTTAGGGCATATGCATGTGGAACCAAGAATGTTCAAGGCCTGACCCTGGGATCAAAAATAGGTTACACATTTTGTGGTCAAAGTTCAACACTATAGTAAATATTTTAACTTTTCGCATTTTCGACTTCTACGTATACTCCAGAACAACTGGACCAATTTCATCCAATCCTGACTTGGTAGGAAGTATGCCTAGGGAAAGGGGGTACAGATTTGTTGAAATGAAGGAGCTCTGCCCCCAGGGGACACCAATTTGGGGGCCCAAAAGGGGGAAAATTGACAAAATTTCAAAATCTTACAAGACTGAGAGCTTAATACTTTGGTATGTAATGTAACTTTAGGGCATATAGAGAAAAAAGATTGTTCAATGCATATGACTCTGGGGTCAAAAATAGGATACACATTTTTGGGTCAAAGTTCACACTATAGCAAATATGTTAACTTTTCCCATTTTCGACTGTTTCAAAACAACTGGACCAATTTCATCGAAACTTTGTAGGAAGTATGCCTAGGGGAAGGGGGTTCAAATGAAGGGGCTCAGCCCCTTGGGTGCGCCACTATTGGGGACAAAATTGACAAAATCTTCTTACAAACTAGATGACCTAGAGCCTAACGCTTTGGCATGTAGTGAACTAGATGACCTAGAGCTTAATGCTTTGGCGTGTATTGACCTTAGGGCATGGAAAACAAAGTTTGTTCAAGGCGTGACCCACAGGGTCAAAAATAGGTAACATATTTTTTGGTCAAAGTTTAGCAAATATGTAAAATTTTCGCATTTTCGACTTCAACTGGACCAATTTCATCCAAACTTGGTAGGAAGTAACCCTAGGGGAAAGGGGTTCAGATTTGTTCAAATGAGGGGGTGGTGTCACTTTTGGAGCCCAAATGGGGAAAGATTGACAAAATTTCAAAAAACTAAATTGTTGAAGAGCTTAATGCTTTGGTGTGTATAGTAACTTTAGGTCATAGAGAAAAAAGATTGTTCAATGCATGACCTTGGGGTCAAAAATTGGTTACACGTTTTTAGGTCAAAGTTCAACACTATAAATATATATAGCAAATATGTTTACTTTTCATATTTTCAACTTCTTGTCAAAACTATTTGACCAATTTCATCCGTACTTGGTAGAAGGTTATAGATCCTTTGGGGAATGAGTTTTGGATTTAGTCAAATGAGGGGCTCAATCCCCAGGGGATGCTTGTACGGTTTCCAAATGGGGAAAATTTCAAAAACCTTCTTATAAAGAAGAGGGCCTAGTGTTTAATGCTTTGGTATGTATGACCCTTGGGTGAAAAGTATTCAAATGCAAAAAAATTACTTATAGGCCCATTTGATCCAGATGAATGTTAAGGCCCGTTTAGATTGAATTTTAAATAAACTTGATAATTTGTTCTCCAATATCTCTATATGTAAGATC
The DNA here is from genome assembly GCA_032359645.1 of Pododesmus macrochisma. Classification (NCBI taxonomy): domain Eukaryota; kingdom Metazoa; phylum Mollusca; class Bivalvia; order Pectinida; family Anomiidae; genus Pododesmus; species Pododesmus macrochisma. Next base: position 1,044 of record JAUMGZ010241527.1, on the reverse strand, counting down.
GAGTTATCCATGCAGAACACCCATGAAGGATATCTCTGTCTTGCATCACATGGTTTTGCTGTCTTACATCACGTGATGAAATAGACAATCAAATGACGTCACTTCTTAATTGCAACGTTGTGAAATATGGCGTGAATGTACATTTCTTGCTGAATTCTTCAAACTTCAATCGCTTCATACATAAAATGTAATCAACCCATCAAAAAATCCTATCATTGTATTGTTTACTAAAAGTATAAAACAAATTAATTCCAATCTTTCCAGAACCGTCCTCAGATTTTTCGTAGCTTGAACCATTGGAGATGTAATTTTTCGCTGCCATTTTCTTACTTCTTTAAAACAATGCAAAACACAGATATTATGGGAGAAAAATAATCTTTCAAGTTTCATACACGTTTGTGGAAGATAGGGATATTCCTATCTTCCACTCACGTATATGAAAGATTCTTTCAGTCCACTATATATGTTTTATGAAGTAAAGATCTGTATACGTTTTTGCGTTGTGATCTCTGACTTGAGATGGTTTTGGATCAACATGTTGGGTACAGACTTGAGATGGTTTCTAATCAACATGTTGAGTACAGACCCGAGATGGTTTCCAATCAACATTGTCGAGTATAGATTTCAACTTGAGATGGTGTGGAATCAACATGTTGAGTATAAACTTGAAATGGTTTCATATCGATATGTTTCAGTATAGACTTGAGTGCTTTGAATTTTGTAAACACAAGCTCCGAGAGTTAAGTGTGATCCATTGATCATGAGACAGCCTACCAGTATATTTAAACAAGAACAGCTCTTAACTTCATAATGGCATTTGATTAACTATTATAATGATTTGATTGTTCCTATAAAGGTTGAATAAAAGGGTGATATTTGACTACATGTATGTTTGCTGGGTCTTGTATATATAAGATGTTTTGATGGGATAGCATAGGAATTTGGCATCAACAGATATGCTGAGTGTGTGTGTTAAGAAAATAATAAAAATAAAACACTAAAACATGCGTGCACACACATACTCTCACATATACACACACACAC
>JAUMGZ010241516.1:0-10623 GCA_032359645.1 Pododesmus macrochisma | reverse complement strand
AGAAGTCGAAAATGTGAAAAGTTTACGACGGACGGACGACGGACGGGATTTGTATGAGAAAAGTCCACCTTGGACCTTTGGTCCAGATGGACTAACAAAGGAAAACAATTAACAGATCTACCACGGTATATTAAATTACACTTTTTTGCCAATTTTACACAGAATTGAAATGCTTAAACTCAATCAAGCCTTACCTTTGTTATAATGACTTTTTGCTGACTTCTATAAAATCTGATAATACGTTCAACAATATATATAAATATAGGTACAACTGTCCACATCCATGCCTGTCAACAAAGCATATGATCTTTTAAAATGATGAAAATTAATGCACATGAAAACAGAATTCAATAGGGTGTAACAAACATTTAAAACTTATTCTGACAGGAAAAGAAGAGAAGTGGTTATAGCAACCAGAATGACAAAACACAGTACTAGAAGAGAATCGAAAACAGGAACAGGAATGACAAAAGCACAGGACAAGAAGAGAATTGACAACAGGAACAGGAATGACAAAAGCACAGGACAAGAAGAGAATTGACAACAGGAATAGGAGAACAGGAATTTAAGCAGAAGTCACTAAGCAGGATGGGAAATTTATCAAAGCTGTTGTGTTACTGCATATTTTCATTAAAATTTTACACAATGATCTTTATCAAGCCAATAGGTTAAAGTCTCTTATCACAAGTTAAGAATCCCCTCCATATAGCTTTATCTGGTCTCCAACATATAACTGTACTGACATTACCAGGGACATAGGGATCCAGCCAGTGTACCTTCCAAGGTCACAGAGGCACTCAACCTCAGTTAATGATTATCCTCAGACAATTAATACATATTTTCCACTAGACAATTCATTCCAAAACGATGTGATATAGCTAAATTTATAAATAGGGAAGAAATTAATGACAATAGTGTAGCCACAAACAATATCAAAATAGTTCCTTTATACAGTATTGCAAAGATAAACAAAGTAAATACAGTAGAATTATTCAGAAGTAGTTATACCTTTGGAGGTATACCCACAAATTCAGGATAGGGGCACTGTTGTGTCTGTTTCTGGTCACATCGTGTTAAGTTTCTGAAACAGAGTTCTGGAGGATGGACATCTATGTTGCTTTGTCGTCTTACAATACCTCTGTAACAGACATGAATGATTAATATATTTATAGAGAAAATACCTACTTAAATAAAGGCTCAGGTGACATTGCAAAATTTACCTTAAAATTAGTTCAGCAGATATATTTATATCTTTGCCAAAAAATACATATGTATTTACAGACATATGTACTAAAGGCATGTTTTCATTTCCTCATTCACCCACTTGTATCATTTTGTTTTCCCTTATTAAGTACAACCTGATATAGTGATAAAATTAATACACTGTAAATGTTTTCAGAACTTTGTTTTCATGATGGCCATCTGACAGTCATGATTTTGGAGGTAACCATCTGCATTCTGATAGTTATAAGATATTATTTCAATATCACATGCTCTATTTCTGAGGAAAGGACAACACATAGAACCTAAATATATACCAAAAACAATGGAATTTTAACAATATTATATAAAATTAATGTAATCATATATTTATCATTTTTTAAGGTTAAGAAATGTACAAGATTTTTATAAACTGTCTCACCAAATTTTTAAAGCTAAAATATAGACTATAATTATGAAATTTGAAATTTATAGATGTACTTACTCAAACCCATGAGCTATAAGACCGATAAAAAAAATAACAAACAGATGATGTGTGAACCAGAACACTTCAAAATAGGAACGTCTGTAAATATAAAACAAATACATGTACCGGTAAACATAAATAATTGTAAACTAGAATTACCACCAAATGGCTGACTAATACCCCTCCAACACTTTTCAAACACATGCTGACGAATTTGTATCAACTCAATCTATTATCTAGAAGTTAAAGGGGAAAGTTATTGAGAAGGCGCATGGTTCATATAAAATTTAAGATTTGTTTGAAATCTCAACTTTAGGAGTAAATATATTGACATTTTCAAGCAGTCTATTCATGATGACTAAGTCTTTAAAGGGATAGAGCTTTCATAAATGGGTGTATAAAAATTTCATTTATATGATCACCTGTTCATATAATATATAAGGCCTTACAAAAAAAAGTGATTTCCCCTAACATGCTTGAAAAATTAATTAAGATTCATATGTATGTTTTTTGTATACAATGTACATCAAACAGAGCAGACTAATATTCTGACAAATTAAAAGATTTAATGAATTCAAACACTTTTAATGCTATGAAATATTCCTTTTTTGTCGAAGAGACGGGCAAGAATGGTCTTTAACCCCTTGTTTTTGCAAATACATGTACATGTTAAACAGTTTGGAATTTTCTCTAGTTCTGTTCATGTTCAGCCCCTCTACTGGTACAATGATAGGAATAAATATCCTTAAAGTCCAAATCAGCTCCTTAATTAGAATGTTAAGGCAGTAAGAGCTACTCAGTGGATGTTAAGATAATAAACATCTCTGAGTGCATTCTGCTTACATGTAAATTGAAAAGTTGATCTTACAGGGATAATTTGTCAGCAGTGAGATATGCAAAGAAAGAACTTTATTCCAAGTGACACTGTGTTAACACTGTAAACCAATTAGTCATGTAACTGACACCTACCTTATAAGTGTAGTTGATGCTGATACCATCAGTATAAGTACTAAAGTAATGACAATCCCAGTCCAGCCAGCAAGAGCTTTAAATGTTTCCTTGATAGGATCCTGGAGAACAAAAGTAGAAAATGACTACTGATAGGTGGAACATTACTATGCATTTGTACAATTAAAATAGACTTATCTATCATAACATGCAGTTTGAACTAAACATGTAATCAAAGTCTATGTGATCCAATTTTTGTGAATCTCACAACACTTAAGTCTGGTTGTGGGCAATCCAATTTGCGTAAGTTCCTATTTCGCAGAAAAAATTCTATACTCTTTGCTTTAAGCTCACACCAATTCTCAAATGGTTGATTCAAAAGAAATACATTAGTATTTCAGCTTATTGTGGATGCCAGATTTATTAGTTGACGAAACTGGACGTTGTAGGGAAAATCATCAAGAGAGAAAGAAACTTACATATTTTATACTTAAGTTAACAAACTCTAGTCAAAATGGGAATCTAAAGTGACTTTAATGGTGTTAGTTGTAAGAGATTGTTTGAGCAGGAATCTTCATAACCCCTCTGCCATGAAGTCTCCATGGTAACCACCAACCCGATTTAGTATAACCCTTGGTCTGACTGAAGTAGGATCCACTGTAGGTGTATGCTTGTACACATCAATAGGCAGATGATTTTCATGATGCAAATAATGATCAAAATTTCAACTTTAACCTGAATTGTTTATTTCAATACTTACTGTGCTATCTATAGACCTTATAAAATTAAGATAGGTGTTTCCCATTACTCCTGGGGGTCCTAGTCGACTGAGGCAAAGTAACAGTGCTCTGTTCTCTTCTGATCTGGCATTGTATGCTTCAAAATATCTCTCTACATTAAATATGTGGGCGCCTAAATGTATGGCTGTGAAAAGTAACATAAGTGTAAAATACATATACAGCAATGCGTCTCTAAGACAATGAAAGAAACTATGTGTGGAAAAGCAGTACAGGGTAAAGTTTGAAACAGAACAAAGATGTGTGATATCTCTATCAGAGAGATTTTTGACTTAATTGTAATGAATCAAAACATCAATAAGTGTAAATGGTATACTAGTTAATTTCAATTCAAAAGATACTGTCAAATCAATTTTTTTTTTTACATAGTTATAGAATTTTAATTGATCCATTTAAGAATTATTGCATATGCATAAATGATAACAGCAGACACAGATAAACAGCATCTTTTAAAATTCCTAATACAGTTGCCAAAATTTCTTACTTAATTAGTAAAAGTAATATTTGAATTTGATGTTCAGCATAGACATAATCAACCCAATGCACAATAAGAGTAGTAACAATCATAATTATATAAACATTAAAATTGGATCTTCCCTGAATGTTTTATTTTGCAGGGCAAAACTTTGGAAACAAGGTCAAACTTACCAGTAAGAAAACAAATCATATAGGCTATGTACTTGTGGAATGTTATGTTTTTATCCAGCTGCCTAATTATATTTCTTTTACAGCAAATCTGTGAAAATAAGAATTGTAATTTACAAGAATCATATAATTTTAGAAATCTCAAACTGGAAAACTGACTACTTGTGAACAATTACTGGTTACTACAACATGGTTAGAAATTGATATGTGATAATTGCACTCTTCTTCCTCGTAAAGCTGTAAATATCAACACTGAACCAAAACACAACACACAATTAGTTTAAAGTAGGTTCTCTTTTAACTTCTTTCACAAGATGTAAAAGTATAGTTTGGTAAATATCCAGCATATTTAAAACTCAGGTTGAGTGTATAGACACAAATTTCACCTTTAAAGTATGTTTATAGTTTAAAAATATCATCTAATATATTTCTTCAATAAAAGACACCATCTCAGTTTTATCTTACTCAAAAAAGTAAACAACCATTTTGCATCTGCTTAAAATTACCTTGAATGAACTTCTGAAGAAGGATATAAGGTTTCTACACACAGGTAAGAGTATAAGCATACAGTTTAAGTTGAGTGCAGCTGCACTGGCCCTCGCCCAGGCTAAAGCTGGCTGCAGAAATAAAACAATCACAATTAATCACAGTTATCTAAAAGATACAAATAAATACATTATTTTAACATTAATTTTAATTATACATTTATAGCATGTGAAGAAAAACTAGACCATGGTAGTGAATGTAGCTTGGGTTATATTAAAAAAAAAAAAAATACTGGATTGTGCACAGAATATAGGAAAGTAAACTTCTATTTAATGTTAAACAAATGAAGAATATATTACACATCCTGCAAAAAATTTGAAAGTATTTCATTTGCTTAGAATAAAGATATTGTGTCCATTGACATTGTCTGCTAAGGAAATGAATTTCTCTATTGCAAATTTCTGGATATGAAATTAGATTTGGCATCCTTAAATGTTGACTACAAAGTTGAACATGTACTACAATACAATTTACATATTTACAAGACAAAACAAATACCGGTAATTAATTTGAAATACAGTTAATGTTTCTATATGAATGTTGTGCTGACAAAAGTACATGTACTAGTTTATAATAATGCAATAGGTACAGATGTACAATGTACTACCGTATGTACAATGCATGTGTAAGGATGTAACAATCATTTCCTGTGTACGGTAATTAAAACAATATTGCTTGAATATATGACAAACACATGATAAGCAGCTTAATAAGGAACTTCCTTATTAATGAATATTTAGTGTGTATATGTTCACTTTCCATGACTAATAATAAATGTGTTCATGCATCTCTTTTTCAATATTTGGGGCATGAAATGTTCAATTTTCCACAATGTTTTGTGATTTTACTAACTGTCTGCACAATGTCTGGAGATCATGTGCATTCCTAATACAAAGTTAAATGTAAAGTAAAGACATCAATGATTAACAGTTGAATTGCATTTAAACTAGAAAAACACTAATATTATTAAAGGCAAACTGTCATTTACACAAGGTCTGCACAATTTGTTTCTACAATTATATGTAAGTTAATGATGTACAAGTACCATCTCCATTGTTTTTTTTTCAAGCTAACCAAGTTATATTATGGTAATGATTCTACACTGGGTAGGCAATATAGAAAGATATTTTCAATTATATAGCCAACTAAAGATTTGGAAGAAACAATTATTTTGCACTTGTAGAGAGAAACATGCACATTTTGCAAGAGATGTAATACACAAACATTTGTAAATTCTAGATAAATATGTGTAGAGCATTCATATTCTCATTATATTGGTCACCACTCATGGTGGTTTAGGTATTAATAGGTAAGATACAGTCATCATATGGGAAACTGAAACTATGACCATAAGATGTAATATTACTGGGTAAAGGTGTTCTCTAAATCAAGTTTCAGAAAGATGTCATTAGTATTTACTACTACTATTTAGGTACATTGTACTGGTACGCTATTTCTGCCTTACTAAAAGACACAAATGCAACAAATTGTTTAGGCATATATATATTTATATATCAATATCTATAGCAATATGACAATGTATTTAAAGAATATGACATTATATGGGAAATGGTTACTCAACTTACATTTCAAGTTATATACACATATTCATAGTTTATGTTAAATCATATGGCACAGATTTGATAATAAAAACGTTAAAAGATGATTTTAAGATTTTTTGTTTGTCCGTAAATCAGGTAGATCTATACTTTTAGTTTGCTGAACTGTAAAGGCTCTTCCATTTAAACATGTGTCTGACCCCGGGAAGGCAAAATAAAGAAATTCAATGAATGATGGTACATTTTATTAATTTTTTTAACAAATTATGCCTTGTGGTGAATTAAACGCATTTCTAAATTTCCTCCAAATACATGAAGTATGCACTCATTTGATTAAATTTGTAATAACTTTTCAGTAAAATATAATCGTGAAAGTGTGTGAATTTCAACGTTGTGCTGTTATGTAAAGGAAATAACTCTAATAACAGCAAGAGTTTTTATAAAGGAGAACACTTGAGATTAACATCCCAGATATTATTATTAGTTTTTTTAAAATGGCCGACAAGCATGTGCGGAAGTTTTAGTCTGTACAGGAAATTTGTACTTAGTTTGATGAGTTGGACAGAGCTAACGTGTTTAAGGGTGATAAGACTTTAATAAATTTGATACAGTACGTTGTAGTGGACATGAACTAGTCATCAATATCAAAAATGGAAGTAAAATTTTCCAAAAGACAATTTGTGCAATTAATATAAAATTTTAACTTCTATGGGTGGTCTAAGAAAAGATGAAATTGCTTCTCTCATAGATGTTTTTTAAAACTATCACTTCCTTTTAGTGGTGGTTTTTTCAATTTCAAAATATTTTATTATCATTAAAATTATGAAATTAGTGGTGGTTGTTAGGAAAAAGTGCCTACCCGCAGTAGGTATATGTTAAAATGGAATAACCCTTACATACAATCTGATGTTTTGTCTTATTTCATTTTCAAGCTTGCTCAAATACTTTTAAAGTTTATATTAGAGTTCCTCTGCTTTACTCAAATTCTGAGCTGAAAAATTAAAAGACTTGGAAATTCATCAATGTAGACTTATTTTTAGGAATGTATCAATATTAAGAATTTATTTTTTTAATAGTGAAGAAAAATAGTCTATATTTATGTATAGATTTCCCTTCTTTTTCATAATACAACCTAAAAATAATTCAATTTCATTTTTATCTACACGGTCACTTATTTATCTCCAGACAGACAAAGAGATTCTTATTTTTAATCTGCTAACCCGTTGAATGCCTGATTTTTACTCAGATAGAATATATATTCAACTAGTTTAGGCCAAAAAAATGTCTGTTTAGGATTTCCTAAGTACTTCCCTAACCTTTACCCCGACCCTAAACTTTTTATTGGTTTTGACAATAAAGACATTACTAACCGATCTGTTATTGAAAAATTCATAAAAGTTTTCGCATCCAGTTTTTTATGCTTCTTCTGGTTCTTTGAGTGTTTGAAATCCAATTAATGCTTTAGAATGAACCTTTTGTGATTAAGTTACTGTATAAATACAGTAGAATGGTCACAATTGGATGATCTCATAACATGTAGGGTACAAACAAACATTACATTTCTTCTACCCTACCTGGTGTAGCCCTAAACAGACATTTTTTTCTTTCTTTGCCTTAGTTTACTTACTCCTAATATTTGTCTTGTGTAGAAATAATCCTCAGAAAATTCAAATCTGATATAAGTCACAACAAAATACACTATATTTGCAATAATCCATGCAGCCTGAAAGACAAAATTAAACATTTGAATGTACAGCATATATACATGATCATGATGATGTTATAATTCATCATCATGGCTATATAATCATTATAGCAGCATATATAAAACTGATCTAAATCTTGAAATATGTGTTCATCATCAAATAGTCTTTCATTGACCATGCAAAAATAAAGATTATTTTAAATAGTATCTCACTAACAACAAAGGCTTGTACAATTAAAATTATTTCCGGATATACATGTAATCAGAGAACTTTCATGGGCAGTATTTCCCCTGATAAAAAGTACTCGTGCAGCATTTGTTATTGATACATCAATAATTTATATTTGTAAAGGGTAGCCAAGAAAGCAATGTTTGTGACCTTGACCTTTGGCCCAAAATCAGTACGGAACTCATCTCTAGGGCAATTCACAAAGTTCAAACTCAAAAATCTAACTTTTTGCAATAATTTATCAACACACAAGCAAAATTCTATTTTCAGAAATGGTGACCTTGACCTTTGGAGGACCACACTTAATATCAAAAGGGTTCTTCATATCCCTAATGACAACCCACAAACAATGTTTAAACTTTCTGCAATTATTCCATCTCAAATTATCATCCAGACATCAAAGTCCTATTTTTAGAAATGGTAACCTTGACATTTCTGAGCCATGTCCACAATCTATAGGGCTTTTCATTTCCCCCTGGGCATCCCACAAACCAAGTTGAAACTTTGTGCATTCATTCACAAGTTACATGTATTATCTAGCAAACTAAATTCTGTTTTCAACAACAATGATACTGATGTTTGGTGGGCCTCCTACAAAATCAGTATGGTTTTGCACATCTCTTAGGACAAAAAAACCACAAATCAAGTTTACCTTCGTGCAAACATTCATTCTCAAGTTACAATCCATACAAGTAAAATTCTATTTTTTAGCAATGGTGACCTTGACCTTTGAAGGACCATACCCAAAATCAGCATGGTTCTGCAAGTCCCCTAGGGTAACATATGAACCAAGTTTTAACTTTGTACCAGTATGATTCTTTGTTCTCAAGTTTTCATTGGGACATTAAAATTCTTTTGTCAGGAATGGTGATCTCGACTTTCGGTGTGCCTAGTATAGCCTTAAAATCAAAAGGGTTTTGCAAATCTGCTAGGGTAACCAACAAATATAAGTTCAAAGTCTGTGTAACCATTCATTTTGGTTTGAACCACACATTTTGAGCAAAACAATGTAATTAAAAAAGATAAAGACTTTTTACCAATTGCATTAACACTGAATATCACTGAGCTGTATCAACAACGTTATATGTTTAAAATTACATTCCATTATTAAAACTTTAACTTAAACTTACAATTAAAAGCCATCTAGGCATATCATTTAAAATCCTTCCCATTTTGAAAGAAGTCCCCATCTTCAGTGCATTACTTTTCACAAATACACTACTTTATCAGGTAGATGCAGGTACTGTTTTCAAGCTTAAGGTATCACTTGAAATACTTCATGATTTTAAGAATTATCACATGAACCATGCAAGTTTATGATCGTTGGGAGTGAACTGGACACATTCTTGTGAGGTAACCGTAACTGCAAGACAAGAACATAATCCGACAGATTTAGTGAACATAGTACGTGACAGGAAACCATGCATAAGGAGACCAACCACACCAAATTACTGTAGTGTTTATATCCGATTATTCAAGATTCTCTGAAGCTTGTCGTCAACAATGACTGATCATGAAGTCACACACCATTACAACACTGTGAAGTGGGGAAGACAGTACGTGTTAACGAGCAATACATTTTTAGACCATGTTTTCAACATCAAATACACACTCAAACATGCTTTGTTTTCATTTCACTGATTTTAAAAACTGAATGTATATTGAGTACATGGATAGGTCACGATTCAGCAGTAAATTACTTGAGTAATGTCACAGCGTTGATGAAAATGAAACTTGGAGATCATATCGACACATGACTCATTATCACTTTATTGTGGTGTGCGACACTATTTTCTCATGGTGCTCTTGAAACCAATTGTTGAATCGTCTATTTAAATTTCTTCCTATCTTAGTCAGAAACTGGCGATAAAACACACAAATAATGACTGTCCATGTCAGTATCAAAGGTAAACAAGGCGTCTCGGCGACACCTATTGTATTGCAACGAGTTACTCCCCCATTACAACTAAGCGGGAAAATATAAATCGCTCTGTGTTATTTTGCAAGATTGACTAAAAATTATTTGGTTACGTCAACAAGGAAGGGCCAATTGGTCTATGGAAAGACCGATATTTTGTACTAACCAAATCATAATAGAGAAAAAAGTTCGGCAGCAAAATAAAAATAAATTTCACTTTAAAAGTATTCAAAAGCATTTTTCTTACTAGATCTAAATATCTATATTGGAAGTAAGGGTACAGTAGCTGTCTCCTATATCTTCTTATTTTTAAAACAACTCGGCACCCCCTTCACCAACGTATGCAACCTACCAAAGTTTGGCTAAGTTGATCTAGTAGTTTTGGAGAAGTTGAAAATGTGAATAGTTAACATATTTGCTCTAGTGTTGAACTTTGATCCCAAAACGGGTAACCTTTTTTTTGAACACAGGCTCACGGATTAATTAAACAAACATGGTTATCCATTCCCCAAGGATTGCAGTATTTCAGGGTTTTGGTTTTTCGTTTGTTGTATTTTTCTCTTATTCAAATATATATGATATTGAATTA
>JAUMGZ010241505.1:0-10623 GCA_032359645.1 Pododesmus macrochisma | reverse complement strand
ACGGACGACGGACGACGGACGGGATTTGTATGGGAAAAGTCCACCTTGGACCTTTGGTCCAGATGGACTAAAAACAAGAGGCCCAATGGGCCTTAACGGTCACCTGAGTGCATTGGTCAATTGCATTTAGAATAATAGTGGTATTGAAAGGTATAATGAAGATAAGGACAGTTAAAGCCAGTCATATACACTGCAGGTATTTGCAGGCTGTCAATTGTGCAAAGAGCATGCAAATCTAAATAATATCCAAATAACTTTTACCATTTTCCATCTTCCCTGTGAGTTTTGAACCAATTGATTAATAATTAACAAAATTATAGCATAAAAACCAAAGTGATTAAGTGCAAACTCGGTTAATCTATTACTGCCAAGTTAGATCAAGTGTATTTAAATGGTTTTGGCAGAAAGGATACACTACACTAAGGAAAAACCATAACAAGTTAACTGTACTTAGTTCAGATTGGCACGACACATTCCTAACACTCTTACAGATACACAATGACTCAAGTTCACAAAAACAATGTTGGCATATCAGTTTCAATTACCGTTACAGAGCAAATTTTAATTAAGTGCACCTGTGTTATTTCAGAACGTGATATTTAATACGAAAGTGATAGTGTTTACTGGCGTAAGTGCACTTAGATAACTAGTTAATGCTAGGGACACATAAAACACAACTGGGGATGGAACCTTAGGGGTAAGATAAAAAAGTAACTCAATGAGGTTTTAGTATAATAAGTGTCCTTTACAGAACAATGCAGCATTTTATTTTCCCTCAACACGACAAAGTTTACAATAAGTTCTGCTGTTGGCACAAAGGTAAGATTATGATTATTTTTGATCAATTAATTAACCTTTTTATTGATTAAATCATTGATTTATTTATTGATTGGTTTATGTTCATGTCAATCTTAGTAATTTTAAATAATTCAAAGGCAGAGTGATATATCCACCAATTGTCAATACTGATAATGTATAAGGATTATGTCATCTTAAATTAACAATGAGAATTTTAAGGTATTTCGTTGATATTTACAGACAATGGAAGCAGGCACAGTTGACTGGATTGAAATTGGTCACATTTTAAGTACTGATGACTCGATGATAGATGAATCAAGACGAAACCAGTCACAGAAAAATATATCAACTGATTCTTCAACAAAGAAAGAAAACGAAGAAAAGATCAAGTCAACATTATCTAGTTCTCAAAAAAGTCCCAATTCATCTGAGGAAACCAAAACATTACCAAAGATTTCCGATGAAACTCATATTACTCTTAGTGAAGCAAAACAAACACAGACATCAACAGAAATTATTGATAGCATTCCGAAAGGTATAAGTTCGTCTGGATCAACAGCTGAGTCGCAACATATATTAGAAACGTTGGAATCAAGTACAGCAACACACCAGAAAGAAGATGGTAAACCTGAAAACATGCAGGAAGGTTCTGATAAACATGACCCTAAACATATCCAAGGAAAAATGTTAAAAGAAACCAAAACAAAACTTAATATGAGCATGGAAGATACAGATGATGACGATAATCAACCCTTAAGCAAAATTGCGAAGAGGAAACTGTTTAGTACACATGAAACAGACCAGTCATCGTATGATTCTGATCCATCTTTTGAGATAAAAGAAGCAGATTTATGTACAACAGATTCCGAAGATCACTTAGATCTCAAAGAAGTGAGAAAAATACTACGTAGAAAAAAGAAAGACAAAGATAAGAAAAAGAAAGACGAAGATATGAAATTGAACATCATGATAAACCTTGACACAAAAACAGCTAAAAGCAATCGAATAATACCCAAATGTAAACATACAAAACAGAAAATGAGGAAAATTGGAAGCTCTACAGGCAAGAGACAAAACTTACAGAAATATGCTATCAACAGCAATCGAAAATTAAGTGAAAACAACAGGAAGAAGAACAACACAAGAGATCAAGGCTGGAAAAAGAAACCAACATCATTGAGTAAATCTAAAAAGAATGTTCCTGGACGACCAAAACTACTTTTCATGAAAACATCTTCAATTTTAAGAAGTCCAAGTAAAGAGATAGCAAAGGCTAAAAGTGACAATCTTTCAATATTTAGAAGAAAACAGTTAATTCTAAAGTACCACACTATGTCATTAGATGCCATACTAGCAAGTAATGGTCTAAAGAGAGTGCCTGTTGATGGAGATGGAAACTGTTTTTTCAAATGCATACAGAAGAGCTGTGGATTAAATGAAGATGTTTTAAACATAAGGCAGAACATATGTGATCATATATCTGAAGCAAAGGATGAATACATAGATTTTCTTCAAAAAGAACCAGAAGATACAACAGACGACTCCAAAGAAGAGTTATATAAATCACAGCTTCAACGCCTCAGGGAAAGTGGAAGTTGGTCTAATGATTTAGGTGATGCATTACCCCTGGCAGCTGCTAATACATACAACAAAGAAATACTGATATATACAAGTAAACGACAGAATCCCGTCATTCAGGTGCAGCCATCTATTTTGAAAGATTCTTTATGTCATCAAATAGTTTTAGCTTACATAGCGGCACCAGGATGTGAACACTATGATGTTTGTGAATCCATTGGGAAAACTCAGAGTTCAACACCACTCAAAAACACTAACAAGGAAAACACACTATATACACAAAAACGCAAAACTCAGAATGATTCTTTAGAAATAACCCCACATAAACAAGCTAAGTATGTAAGTCCAAAAAGAAAGTTTTGGACAAGAAAGCGTCAAGCTAATCCACAAAACTGGAAAAAGAACATTAGAAAGAAGAGGCGACTTGCAGGCAAAGAATACCTGAGCACATTAGGGAAAACAATTCCAGCAAAAAAGATGATTCAAGTTTCTTGTTTAAAATGCAGATACCGCTGTTCAAAGAACATCTCAGATGGTGAACGACAACAGTTGTTCGAAAGTTACTGGTCGCTTGGCAGTTATGAAAGAAAACAAGATTATTTATGCAACAACATTATTGAAACTACACCAGAAAGGGTAAGGACAAGTGCTAATGTGCATAGATCAACATCACGATCATTTTTCTTTACTTTTAATGACCGCCGTGTAAGAGTCTGCAAAATATTTTTCATGAAAACGCTTAACATTGGAGCATCGTGCATCAATTCTGCTCTCAAAAGCAGACAAGGAAGTACATGCGTATCACAAGACAAACGTGGCAGCCACCCGCCTCACAATGCTACACCAAAAGTAGTGGTAGACAAGATCAAGGAACACATCGATTCTTTTCCAGTAATGGAACCACACTATACCAGGAAAGATACTCACAGAAGGTTTCTTGGAAGCGAATTATCAATAAGGAAGATGTATTCCTTGTATAAAGAAATCTGCAAGTTAGAGGGCAGGGAAACTGCAGGACCATCTGTGTATAGAAAAGTGTTTTGTGAAAACTATAATTTTTCATTCCATCAACCCAAAAAAGATCAATGTCAGACATGCACACTTTATTTCCAAGCAGAAGAGAAAGGGACTGGCACTGGTCGTATGAGAGAGGATTACAACAAGCATATGCAATATAAAATAAATGCCAGAGAAGAGAAAAATCTGGATAAAAAGTTTGCAGCTACGCACAAAAACTACCACACAGCAACATTCGACCTTGAAGCAGTGTTACCAGTCCCCTGTTCAAATGTAAGCCAGGTGTATTACAAACGCAAATTATGTTGTTACAATCTTTCATTGTATTCATTAGGAAATTCAAAAGGGACTTGCTTTTTATGGAATGAAACGCAAGGAAAAAGAGGATCTAATGAAATAGGAACTTGTCTTCTGACATATCTCAAAGGATTGCCATCTGTTGTCGATCATGTTTGTTTCTTTTCAGACTCTTGTCCCGGTCAAAACAGAAATCGGTTTATTATAACTGCACTTCTTCATGCCGTAGCAACCTTGCCCAGTATAAATGTGATCGATCATAAGTTCCTTGAAAGCAGTCATACACAGATAGAGTGCGACTCTATGCATGCTGCTATCGAACATGCTAAGAAAAAGACTTCAATATTCGTTCCAAGTCAGTATGACACTGTTGTAAGGATGGCAAGAGCTAACAACAAATATACTGTTATTCCTTTGAAGTATCAAGATTTTTATGATTTCAAGCCTGTTTGCATGGATATACTACCACAAACTCTTGCAGATTCGACGGGAGCAAAAGTCCAATGGAGTAACCTCCGATGGATTCAGTTTCGAAAAACTGATTTTAATTCAGTTTTCTTCAAGTATGATTTCAAAGCCGAGGAATTTACAAGTTTCAAGATTAAGAAACCAAGAAGAGGAAAGGTCACTGATATTTCACAGCCAATGCCGGCATGTTACAATGCTAAGTTACCAATATCGGTTGCTAAAAAGAACGATTTAGTGTCATTGTGCAAAAGTTGAGTAATTCCAGAGGAGTTCCTTCATTACTATGAAAATCTCCCTTGTGACAATACTTTGAGAGATCGACTTGCAGAGCCGGATGCGCTAGAGGAATATGATGAGATGCTTGACTCAGATTAAACATTTGTAATCCAGAAATTTGTTGCATCATATAACAGGAACTGCAAATACTTTGTGACGTTTACAAAATTGTAACAGTTTAGTTTCTACATTACCATATAACACATTATAAGTATTTCTGCTATATAGATCCATTAAATCTCGTAAACTCAGTGGTTTTGTGGATTTGTGAATAGCTTTGATGGGGATTGTCCTTATTCTTTAACTATCTGTGCACTTGCTAGTATATATTTTCAACAGAACATAGGTAAATTGTACAGTCAAAATCAACTATGTGCACCTGATGTAAGTTTGTCTTCTTAAATTCATTGAATTGATATCTGCAAAAACAATTTAAGTGCACTTAAACTGTTTGTGATGTCTTAAACCTTGTTAGTTCTTTAATGCCAAAATAACCCATGTGTACTTGCACAATTTTGAACCCCTAAAAGGAAGAAAAAGTATTTGTGCCAAAATGAACTATGTGCACTTGATTTATATGAGCCCCATAATAATGCAGAACTGTGTGCATGCCAAAACAGACCAAGTACAAATTAGCTAATTAAGTACAGTTTTAATTAAAATTTGTGAAATCAAACTTGTGTATGTTCATTATAAAACTTGTTTCTTGCTTAATTTAAACCGAAATAGCCTATAGCAGAATGTGTAACAGAGTTGTGTTAGTTTAAAAAACATCAAAACTTTAAAATGCGATTTTCTCAAAAACACTGAAATTGCACTTAGTGCCTTTTGGCTCTCAACCCTCGATGTGTATTTATATTTTAGACACTATAATAAAATTGTATTATTAACACATACGTCTTTGTGTGTTTTATGACATACGATGGATGGCGCTACTACAATATCAGCATCGTGAATCACGTATAACGTATAATGTTTCTCTATCTATCTATTTCATTCATACATTGACAGTCGACACGCAACACAATGTAAGCAGGTCGAACTGTAGTCGCTTCTATTACTGTTTCTTGTATATAGTCTTGTTGATATGTTTTAAATGTTTTAAATTGTACCTAGGTAATGAATATTGTTATATCGACAGGTCTTTACATCCAATTGAAGATTCATGCAATGAAACTTAGATATACTTGGCGGTGTTTGTCTGCTCATAGTATCACTAACGTAAGTCTCTGTTACAAACCCGTGCTTCTATAATATGTAAATGTCTAAGCTTGTTCCCGTTAATAGTCCCTGAGTCGTTATATAAAGTAGTAAATACGAAAAATCATGCGATAGTTCCAGCGTAAATATGAAGGATTACTTCTTAGTAGTCTACATAAAATAGTGTAGTTAATACGGAAAACTAAGACGAAATTTCAAAGCCGTTAGACCATTGACATTAGGGGGAAAGAAAATATGGGACGCACAAACACAAAAGAACAAAAATAGAAGTATAACCTAAAAAAGAAAACATCACCAACTTCCATTTAAAATATTTAAATGCGAAACAAGGTGCTCGCGATAGAGTAATCGTTTCCTGCTACATTGTACGCATAAGTCACCACCGCGATGTTTCGAAGGTTTTTTCGGTGTTAGGCAACCCTTTCCATGGTAAAAGAAACATATGCTACACATATTTTACTAAAACCGTGATGAAAGACAAGAGTAAACGATAAAAAATACTGACAGGGCAGTAACAGAAGCAACAGCAGTATAATGAAAGCAAAGCAGTAAAAATAGTACGATACATCGTTGTACCACTTGCTATTGTCATTTGTAACAAGCATTGTTTTCGCTTTTGTCAATCACCTATTTACACAGTGATTACCGTCACCTAAAAGCTGTAAAAAGCCGTTTCACTTTTACCTCCCAAGTTCACCTCTTTCTGTTGAACCAAGAATGGACTTTAACAATCAAGCTGTTTTCTGAAACATTACAGTCTTATCCACAATTTACACACTTATAGTTGATGCTTAACGCCACACGAGATCTACTTTAGATCGCCAAAAAATCGTTTAAGATGTAATATATACCAAATTTTCTACTGTTAAATCTTAGGTTTTCTTTGATCAACGTATACGACTTTGTCATTTATATGAAATTTCATATAGAACAAGTTTGTCAATCAGACCTGTACCAGAATAGACAGCAAAGAAAGTACGTACCTGTCTACCAGAGTCTTAATTAACACCACCCATCAGTTACTAATAACATGTTTACCACACTCTGACACGCTATATATTTAATACATATCTATTATTGTTTGTTAGAAATACAAGAATTCTGTCATTTATGAAACAGTAATTTTAAACTTCGTACTAAGAGCATGACGTAATCTCGAATTTTGCGGTGTACGTCATTGTCATTGTTTTTGTGAACAGCTTTGATGTCATTATGGTGGGTTCGTCGAAACTGTTGTTTGTTGATTTTTCTGTTTTTAGAGTTCTGATTGGTTGTTGGCAGTTGATTATCACTTTTATCACATTCTTGCTGAGTTGTGAAACAACAACAGTTATTTGGGAATATTTTATTAAAAGCCGTATTTATATTTAAAAGAACCAACTTAAAAATATTATATAAAAGAACGGTTGAAAGCAATTAAAACAAAAAACCAAGACGACATTTAAATAACGCACGTCCATGGACATTGGCGAATAAACGAAACACGTGGGACGTACACGGAAAAGTGAACAAAATACAATTTTAAACTAAAAAGAGAAAACCTAACGAACTTCTAAAACGTTCTGGAAACAATTCTGCGTACAATTTTTTAATGTTTATCTACAAAAATAATGATATATATGAGGAAATATTTAATATAATTTGACATAGGTTTTCTTTTTTATTTTAAGTACAATAAAGCAACATTAGTTGATTGAACTGTTTGTCCCTATTAGAGTTTATAAATATGAAAATCAGAAATAATGTGTTTTTTCTACGATGTGCCGCCTAATGCTTGAACAGTCACATGTATATAGATAATAAAGAATATTCACTCGACTCGTTTTTATTTCTTGAAACTTGCTTTATGTTAATTTTTATTATAAATCGATCGTTTATAATTTTCCCCGCGTTTATGAATGATGTACAGTTTCAATTAAGTCTACTTTTCAAGGGAAATAGCTCCTACCCTTAATACTTATAGGAATCGACTAAACAGATATGAAACGTCTGAATAACCAAAATTACAGTAGACCATTATTGTCAAAGTTGAACGTATTTGTGTGTGTATTAAATTAAAGTCACCTTAAAGGTAGCAAACATTCAACTGAGTAAGAAGCTGATAAACAACTGGATGTACTACTGTAACAGTATATAGTTTGAAATTCCCTAAATGCTTACTCTGATCACAAGAAATCCCTTCATATCCCGCTTGACATCCAGGTACGTCACATGTTCCAGTTTGAGCGTCACATCCCTCCGTCATACAGTGGCATGTGTGAGTACATTCCTTTCCAAATGATCCTTTTCTGCAAGCTGTGACGTTAAATAAATTAAATAGGGACAATAAATAATCAATTAATCAATAAAAACCAAGACATTACTTCAGGTGAGCTTGTTAATTTCTACTATACGGAGGTCATTCGCCTTTCCCTTCGGTATATTGTATTATTAACAAAACTTCGTTCTCTCGACTACGTCAAAATACATTTAGATATGGCTTGGTTTGTTTTATTGTTTTATTTGGGGCTTAACGTCACGTCCAGAATCTTTAACCGATATTGTGACAAAAGATCAAAGGAGAAAAACCAAAAGATAGGACAGAAAGAGAAGCGGCGACAGGAACGGGAAACGAAAGGAATAGAGATAGTCCCGAAAGAAGGATGTGTCAATGCGTTTCCGCCTACTCTTCTATCGAACTTTACATGGGGATCTTTATCGTGCCAGGGGGTTAAAATCCTTGTACACGGGACCGCCAGCTTAGCGTCCCCTCCGAAGGACGTGCAGATCTTAGTCTTGCCTCTACCCTTCTACCTGTCTGACTTGGGTGAGCCTACCAGAAACACAAGTTCCCGCCAGCATAGTCCTCCAGATTATCGAGACGCAAAAACCTCCCTACCACAATAACGTGTCTATCACAGGGAAGAGGTATGGCTTTGTTTAATTCCAGCATCTAAGTGGCAATAAGTGTTTTTTTCTATAATAAGACCCAAGTCTAGGTAATGTACGTACACATGTCTAAGTAAATGTTTCAGCGATAGAGGTCTCAACAGCTATCCTCTAGCACTGAAATTGTTATTAATTGTATTTATTGCAAGCTCGGAATATCAAATTAAATGTGATACACGAACACCTTTCGCAGACGATGTCCGGATGTTGTTGTTTAACAAAGACGTCAATTTTTTGAAAATTGAAGTCTTCTTTTTATCATGTCCTTCAGTAAAACACTTTTCCATTCTACCCATATTTCTTATTTTGTTCCTGTTAATAATTATTGTTTTTTATTGTTTTCAAATATCTTAGTTTCCAATTTTGTTCTACGCTCCTACTTTCTGGTCTTCGTTACGTTCTCCACAGCGCGTTCGTTGGCAACACTACGGTTACTTGTTAACGATTCAATTTTTTAATCTCATAACGAAATACTTCGTTCTGTTACTCTGTTCTGTAAATGCAAACCGAACTTCATCAAAATCTCAATGTACATATAACTGTTGGCCAAGTGTTGCCCAGCGTACCTTATAGCCTAAGCTATAGACCATTTTTTCTTCTTCGGATATTGCATTGTCGTGGTTAACTTTATTGACATTGATTTTGTGTGTCCACTATGCACAATAAACTTTGTCATCGCTGTCGTACAGTCATGTTTACATATATGTAGTGTACATGTATTTCAAAATATAACTCTTAAACAATTTGCTTAACAGACCTAGGTGTGTGGGCATCATATCATAAAACAAATTATTTACTGCGTCCATGTGTACCTTCTACCTTTCTTTTGACCATCTGCAAGTTCCTCACTTATTTACATTCTTTTTTATTTGAACATGGAAAGGGTCGCAGTATACCGGAATAACTCGGAATTATTCCGGTGGGAGACACATATGTAGCAGGAAACGCTTACTCAATCGCGAGCACCTGGTTTTGTTTCTAGTTGTTTAGTCCATCTGGGCCAAAGGTCCAAAGTGGACTTTTCTCAAACAAACTCCGTTCGTCATCCGTCCGTCGTAAATTTTTCACAGTTTCGACTTCTTCTCCTAAACCCCTTGACCATATCATCCAAACTAAGTAGGAAGTATCCCCAGGGAAAGAAGATTCCGATTTGTTCAAAGAAAGGGGCTGGACCACCAGGGGGTACCACTTGTGGTCTAAAGGGTGAAACAGTGTTAATACTTCAACAAGGGGCCCATGGGGCCTTAACGTCCGTTTGGTTGAAATTTGCCCAGTAGTTTCAGAGAAGTCATTAAAAGACATACTGTCAAGTTTACCCCTTTTGGCCCCACCCACCTATCCCCTTTGGGATCAAGGACTTCATTTGTACAAACTTGAACCCCCTTCACCTAGGATAATTTCTGCAAAATTTGGTTGAATGTATGCAATATTGGAAAAATAAGTCATTCCAATTACATAGATCATAATTAATGCATTTCTGATTATCTCTTGTTCATGGACTTATGGCTTTAGAATATCATCTTGGTTTGTCGTATTTTCTACTTTATGAATCAACCATAAATAGCACCTGATATCCGATCTGTACTACTCTGCTATGTCAAATTTTTCGCGTTTCCAATTAATAATTTGGAAAATGCAAATACTGTACTATTCGTCGATTAGATTTATTGATAATTAACTGATTGATTGCTGAAGTACTCGACAACAACATGAAATGTCTTTATTTGATTTTTAGATGTATTCTTTACCTTAGACTTCATGTTTCATGCGGAAGAAGGAATATTGAGACCTCATTTAACAAGTTAATAAATCAGACCGCCCTGTTGCATGATTGGTGACCGTCCCAAGTCGGTCCGTATGAATAATTAGTCTGCAGGATTGTTGATAAAAGTTGTTAAGGATTTGGTTGTTAGTTTGTCCCCTACGACAGCTCTTGTTAATTTCGGCTCCAACAAATTTCAAGGTAACAAAAATATTAAGACTCCAGGCAAACTAAATTTCAGTTGTTAGAGATAACAATTTTTATTGGAATTTTATCTT
>JAUMGZ010241494.1:0-10623 GCA_032359645.1 Pododesmus macrochisma | reverse complement strand
GTTTTAATGAGAAACGATAATATCTAATATAAAATGAATAAAAAGATAAATAACGCAAATAGTCCCGCATATTCATAAGCCAACTGAAAAGTTTATTGAAAAATAACCCTCAGTTTCTTTTATAAGTATATTGTGTCCAACTTCAGTGGAAATGTAAATAATTACAAAACAAGAGGCTCATATGGCCTTATTAGACATCCAGGTTGAAAAGCCCTTTAAATTCATGTAGTATTTTTCTTTTTTAAATTTGTCAAATTTCCCATTTGCTGAATCTCCTTTACGTATAGAGATGCTTTGAATTTATACCACATTTGATTGAAATTGAATTATCCAATCATTTTAAAGAAGTTGAAAATATGAAAAATTATCATAATTGCTATATTGAACTGTGACCCAAAAAACAAACTAAACAAACTTGGTTTTCCATCCCCAAAAGTTACTACTTATACAAGCATTTAAGCTCCATGTCTTGTTGTTTATCAGGATTTTATTTCTAAGCATTTTTAAACTTCCCCCATTTGGTCCTCAAGTGCCACCCCGTTAAGGCAAAACCCTATCATTTGAATAAATTTGTGTCCCTACCACTTGGACCTTTGGTCCAGATGAACTAAAAATACAACTAAAGATAAAACATTTACATTATCTTTTAAACCAATATGTAATTATACAACATTAATTAGTTCTCATATAATGCCCATAAAATTAACCTAAAACACATCAGTGAATGACACCATTAATTATCATCCTTCCATATTAAGAACTTGTATGGTTATCACATCCCCATAAACATCACATCACATTCTGTTGTTATAGGTCTCTATTAGTGTTCAAGCAGCCCTACAAGAACATATATATCTTCAGTACATAAAACACGGTTACTTTGTATTATAAATCATATTATCATTGCCTACACATAAGAAAACAGTAGAGTTATTAAGCAATAAATAATTTTAATTTGAAATTTTGATCTTCAATTTCAGACTAGCCACATTATTTATAAACGATTGGAGGTGGATTCAAATCTATGTAAAAGTTAAAAAAAAATTATATTCTTAGAACACTATATGACTTTGTTATCTATATATAAATACACAATGTACATTTATTGTCTATATATAGTGTTTTAAGTACACTGTTCTGTCACAACAAAAACAATCTTTTACGTCATAGTGCTGTAATGACTATATATATATGTTCTGAGTAACAAAACATCAACAACTGTAGCCAATCAACTTAATCATAAAGTCTCAGGAAACAAATGTAGCCCAAAATGAAAACAAGAGGCCAATTGGGCCTTAACTTCCACCTGGATACACTAGCAATGCAAGAATACCTTAAAGCTAAATTTCAAGGAACATCTACATCAAGTTTCATTAAAATCTGACCAATGGTTTCTTAACAAGAAGTTGATAATGTCTCAGCCAATCAGAAGCTACAGCAGCCATACTGGATGGAATTCGGCAACATCAAACCCAATTCTGAAAGGGGACCATGCAAGGAACATGTACATCAAGTTTCGAGAAAATCTGATGAACGGTTCTTAACAAGAGGTTGAAAATGTCTCAGCCAATCAGAAGCCATGGTGGCCGTATTAGATGGAATTTGGTAAATCAAACACCAATCAGAACGGGGACCACGCAAGGAACATTCACAGCGAGTTATGTCAAAATTTCCTAAGTAGTTTTTGAGAAAAGTTTAAAATGTAAAAGTTAAAGACGAACAGATTGATATAGGAAAAGCCTTCTACTTGAACTTCGTCCACAGGTGGACTAAAAAGTTGCACTCAGAATCTTCTTTGATTACTTATTCATTTGCTTAATTCTAATTTGATGGGTTTTTTTTTAAATAACATTTTTCTGCATCAACACTTAAGACTTTCAGAGTATACTTTTATCGTGAAAAGCATACCAATTTACAGTCTTCAATGAATCAAACTTAGAAATACTCCGCTTTCTTCCCTACAACTTTTACTCGATGATATATAAACTCAAAGAAGCATACCAATTTACAGTCTTCAATGAATCAAACTTAGAAATACTCCGCTTTCTTCCCTACAACTTTTACTTGACGATATATAAACTCAAAGAGGATCTTGGGATTGTCATCAGATGCATACAAAGTCTTGTAAGATTGGCATGAAAAGGAAGTCACTTAATGGAAGTGAAATAGTAGTTGAGTTGTGATTGTCTATCCCATACTGCAGACCTGCATACCAAGTATCTAAATCTGTCCTTTATTCAATCAAATTTGTAATTAAACCTTTCTTTGCCAATTAGTCTCAGCATGCCCATTAACCTGAAGCCAATAGTTAAATCTTAATACTGACAACTGGTCAAAGATTGATGACCAACATTATTTGACTTTTCTGTCTTGTGTGTGTTTTTAATTCAATGCGTTGACATATAGCATATTGAATATTATGACAATTCATAAGACGTTCAAAGCAAATCTCAAGAATAGTTTACAAAATTAGCCAGAAGCAGCTCTTCAGAAGTGTGTAGGAGGGTAAGAATGCCTGTGAGTCAACTTTTCTTGGAATAATAATGCACCCAAAATATAAGCTAAAGATGTGGGTGGTCACACAATTTTTAAGAATCACCTTAACAGATACATGTAGTTAAGGAAGTGTTGGATTTTGTAATAAAAATAAATCTTTAGGGAATACTTTGTTAACAAGACTGAAGGTTTGTAACCTCCAAATTACTGTGGCAATTATTGACATGAAATATAACCAAAACGAAGGCAGTCAAACGAAGCTAGGGACGTTATAAATCAATTTTGTCTTGGCACTGAGCATTTTTGGGAGGAAGCAAGGCTATAGAACCAAACTTAAAAGCAGAAAAGCATAGACAGAACTTGTCATAATGGTTTAAAATCGATTAGCCATTTAATAGATGTGTTTCATTTTCTTTTATTCAGGTGTCAAAATTCAATTGAAACATTCAACTGAAACATTAAGAGAAATACACACATATAAAATGAAAAGTGTTGCAATTGCCCCTTTCAGAAATATTCATTATAAATTCATTATAGATAATGAAAATGTTTGTATTGGTATGTTCAAAACCACTCCTACATCTATTCTGGATCAAACCCAATGACCTTAGCAATTTAGAAGCCATTAAACTGTGGGTGTCCCAGTTGACCTTAGCAATTTAGAAGCCATAGAAATGTGGGTGTCCCAGCTAGCTTAAACAGAACAAAGAATTACAGCAAACAATAAACACTATTAGAAGATGAGATAACGGCCACAAAGCTGATTTATCACAATAGATTTCTATAACAAATTATCACTTCTTGAAAGTCGCCTTGATTTTGTACAGATAAAACTTGCCGCTGGCTAACAAAAATCAACTTGCTACATCATAAAGAAATAAGGTCACACGGGCACACTGTATATAGACCCTGACTCACAATAGAGCTAGTAGATCAAAACTTACCATGTCTAAAGGGTCTTGATTGTTTTTTTTGGCCAATTTTTATTTTTGCTACATTAACCATTGTGTGTATGTTCATGTACAAAGTCAACCAAACAAATGTATTTTTCCATATGAAATACTATTGTTTTACTTCTCATAGTTACCAACTCTCCCTATTTAGGAAGAAGTCTCCCTGTTTTTCACAAACAATTTTCACTTTTGACATCAGTATAATTCCTAAACCTTGCTTATCAACTTGCTTTAACCTAGTGTATTGCACAGAACTGCTAAGATGAGGCAGTTTACACTACTTTTTGTCATTTAGGGCATTGTATATAGATATTAAAGATATTTTAAGATTTTGCTACACGTTTTCTCATGCATGAAAATTTCAAAAAGTTGGCAAGTATGACTTCTTATACCACACCTTTAATTCAATAATTGGTTGGTGGCCACAGGAGGACATAAAGTGGGTATATATAGCAAATGTTCTATTTGTATTTTAATGGCATGTGCACGTCTAAAATCTTGAAGTTGCTTCCATGCACACATGAGATTTTTGTATTCTTTAGCTAAACAGAAATCTTCAAATATGTTGATTTTCTTATACATAATTGTACTTTCTTTTTGAAAATATTTTTGGTTTTGTCTTTATGCTAACATGTTTTCATCATTGGCCCTCTTTTTGCAATTTGCTTTTGTACTGAAACTTTAAATCATCGAGAAAAATTCTTAACAGGATATAAATTCAAGAACAGAATATTTCCAATTTATTTTCAAATTATTCGAAGCCCTACTTTCCTTTCGACATTTCAAAAGTACAAAATATTGAGAGATAAATAATTCTAAAGAGAAAATTAAAATGAATTTGAAATTTCTAACATAAGTAAAACACATATATTGATAAGTACTGCATCATGCAGCCCGTGACAAAACACCATAAACAAATTTAATAGCCATCTTTCTCACATGCAATGCTTCAGTGTGCGTATTCCCAGATACATTTATGTACATTTTACTGCCAAGATATTGTGTCTGTGGTTTAGTAATTGTTCAACACACGAGACATTAAACAATTAAATCAAACAACCGTAATTTTGGCAGAAGAACACTGGGAAATATATAAAGAATTTGTCTAACAGAGATTCTGCTAACTTATTGTACACAAACTATACAAAGGAACTATATGTCTGTCACTGGTGTATCATGGGGAAAATGTCACTGATGCATCCTGGGAATTATATGTCACTGATGCCTTATGGGAATATAAACTGTTAGAAGATGACCCAAGAATTCAAAATTTTAACTTGCAGAGATCTGGCTGAATATCCGCAATTATAAATTATATACTAATAGGACTACATTAGTCTTTTAGCCAATAAATGAATGCCTTGACATGGACCAAACATACATGTATGCAAACACTGTAAAAATGGAAAGTTAACTAAATTGTACTGATGTGTCAAGATATGTAAACTGTGCTCATTCCATGGTGGAAAGGTATTAGCTACTTCATAGCCTGCAAGATCAAATGCTTTATATTCATCAACAACAGTAAGACTTTGTATTAACAATCAACAGCTAAGGTCATTTACGGACGTGCCAGTTTTACTGGTGGAGGAAACCGGAGTACCCGGAGTAAACCACCGACCTACGGCAAGTCACTGGCAACTTTCTCACACTAGCATGCCCCGGACGGGGATCGAACTAGGAGGTGAAAGGCTTATGATTACAAGTCAGTGACTTTAACCACTAGGCCACCGCGGCCCCCAAACAGAAAGACAACAAAGTTGTACCTTGGATGCAATTATATCTCATTATAGAATTTGTAGAAACTTTAAAATGTCATTTTGCAACAATGGTCCAACTGGAGACAAGTTCTGCTTTCACTTTTGCAATATCACTCGATTTACCTTAAACTGTCATTTGTACATGGGGGCCCCTTTCGAATAAGGGATAACATAAGGAGACGACTGTGAGCAGACGGCTGTAGGGGCTCGAAGCTGGCTTTACATCAATAAGACTTGAAAACTGAATTTGTTGTAAAAGGGCATTTAATATAAAATGCCAGAAATGGTATGGTGAGGCATATCTGCATCCCACTTACTGTGCAATGTATTCCCTGCAGTGCAATGTTCAAATTGCTCAAAAATAGTTCCCATTTCACACAAGTTCAAGTCAACTTTATAATTGTCTTTAATTAAAAGGATGGATTGATTATAATTTAATGAGAGACAACACGCGCACTCTTGAGGTACACTGGAGGCTACATACATCATGCAACTTAAAAGTTTAAATTCTGTTTTAGAAATGTCAACTCTAAATTCTAGCGTATATTTATTTTCTTTAAGAATATTCAAAATCCAATTATTGACAGACATGGCAAACTAATGCCTGCGAATAAAATTTTAACAAAATAGAATTAAAGAATAAATGCCTACATCGGCGTGACAAGAAACACATTATGAATATTAAGCATCAGTATCTTTATCCAATAAATGTCACATAGCTATGATACAGTGAGTAAACTGTATAGCTTTAACTGTACAGAAACGACAAATCCCTGCATAGCATGACACATAAAATGGAATTGAATTGGTGCCTTCAAGCTTTTTTGGGACATGGATTCTAAATACCGTGTTATTCTGCTGCATAATTCCTCAGGATATATGGTAACCTTTCTAATATACTATTTTTATATTTGAAACATTTGAATGATAAGAAGTATTTAAAATGGTCTATATTTGGAAAACTGTTACGTAATAATAATGCTATTAAGATTTAAACTAACTCTTTTTACTATTTTAGATACATGAACTATAAAATTTTCTAGATTATACAGAATATACCATCACTCATAGATGGTAAAATTAGTCAAATATGGAACTGTTCTGTCATTTGGTTTCATTAATTTTAAATGTCATTAATATATACCTGAATTCATTAAACAACATATCGGCAGTTTCACAAGTGTTTTAAAATTTAGAGACCAACAAAGGTTTTTGAAGATTTTTTTTGAATTTTTCAGACATGCTCAAATGTGTTTACAATGAGTCTTATATTAGTGAAGGTCCCACTTTCCTTAAACTTCAACAGAAGATACGATAATATTTCTTAAGATGACATAAGGTCAGCCAACTTGGAATTTATACTCTCAAAAAATTCAATGCATAAATGTTAAAAAAAATTGCACACGTCCAACAAGTATTTAGCATGCAAAATTCCAAGAGTTATGCAAGTCCCATTTTTTATCCACTTGCCATTTTGGAAAAGCGACAATAACAACATTTTTAAGGAGGGCTGCCAATATGGCGGTCATCTTGGACACCAAATTAATTCAGGATCAACTACATTAGTGCTCAAGATACAACAAATGAAGGTTCTATATAATACCATCTGTAATAGTTTTAGTAGGGTACTAGTAATAACAATAAGTTAATGGATGACAGCAACAGATAGAGATCAAAATAGCTCAACTGTTAGGTGGGCAAGAAAGCAGGAATGATTGGCAACAACAAACAGATAGTGATCAAAATAGCTCAACTGTTAGGTGAGCAAGAAAGCAGGAATGATTGGCAACAACAAACAGATAGAGATCAAAATAGCTCAACTGTTAGGTGAGCAAGAAAGCAGGAATGATTGGCAACAACAAACAGATAGTGATCAAAATAGGTCAACTGTTAGGTGAGCAAGAAAGCAGGAATGATTGGCAACAACAAACAGATAGATATCAAAATAGTTCAACTGTTAGGTGAGCAAGAAAGCAGGTATGATTGCCAAATTATGAAATAGTATCAAGGAAGGATGTTAAAATAGTGAAGACTCTCCTCAAATCAGGAAAGTTGGTCCTCATGACAGAAAATTCAATAAACAAGACCAGAATTCTAGCCAGATGGTAACATTTCACAATTATTATGGCACCAAGTTTTCTGTCAGATGGAGATTTTACAATTGTTATGGCACCAAGTTCTTCAACTCTAAATCAATTGTTACATGCTCCGTAAATCTATTAATTTCCGTTGTTTAAATAACATTAAAAACCTTAATCATAGAGTAAAAAATTAGACAACAAAAAATATTGATTTGGCAATAACCTTAATAATTGACTACAAGAGCGGATGGCATCCCCACCACACATGGTCATAAACAACGTCAGAACAACCCCTTGTAAAATTACACCATGCCACATAAAGTATTCACTAATGATTTTAAAATTGAATTACACAGACTCTCAAAACATTAATTAAGAATTTAACCATCCCAGCGACAAATATTGTAGGGCTATTTACAAATGAGAATCTTAAAAGTTGTAAAGTTGTGTTGACGAAATTTGAGTATCTTAAGTTAAATTTTCAATCTCTTAATACGAGTGCAAGCATCTCACTTCAGAATGAATGGCTTTAAAATGATTTTTCACTTTTAGTGAACAAATAATGAATTTAATTCAATTGGTGTAGAAATGTTCTTTTTGATTTAACAACACATGATTACTGCTCTACAATTTTTAAGTTACTAGGATTATAAAGAAAATGTCATAAGTTACTAGGATTATAAAGAAAATGTCATAAGTTACTAGGATTATAAAGAAAATGTCATAAGAATACCAAGATTATAAAGAAAATGTCATAAAGCTTGAAATTTCTATCATTGTGTAGCCAATATTGTAACATTCTATCTGAAGATTAGCAATTCCTTACATAATACTATGTTGACAGTTATGGGATGGTAATCTGATAGGCATCTCATAGGTAATGGAAAAGAAGACTCAGAAAATGTCAAGGTAGACTAGAAATTGATTCATTTTAACCCCTCCTACCCTTAAAATTAGAAGCAAAAATTATTATCTTGTTAGGAATCTCAAATCATCAAATAGAAGGAATGTTAAAATCGGACAGGATCAATGAATTTTATCTACCAACAAAAGAGGAAGTTCTATTGTTTTCAATCATTTGGGTAAATTAAACTTGTGGCTCTTTTAGCAAACACTTAGGTAAAATATTCAAGCATCTCATGGTCTTGTATCCTTATTTTTTTTACAAGTACACACAAACAGGAAGCTGACTTATCCCCCTGGTGATGATGGTGGTTTTCTTGTACTTGACCTGCCAGCTTCTAACAAAGGGAGAAATTCAATACATTTTTGAACAAAGAGTTTGGATTGCTACTGTCATAATCGCCCAACAGACAGAAAGGTCAGTATAAAAGAGCATTGAAAACACCTCTGAATCGTAGAGTAATTGCAAGCATCTTCATGAATCTTGGCAGACGTTCACCAAATTAATGATGGCTTAAGAACGCCATGAAGAGGTGGCCAATTATCCAATAAGAAGTCCATTTTCAAATGATTTATACATTTCCATAGGGACAATCCCAACAGCTTAGTAAATGAAACACATTTTTTTGGCAGAAACGGCATCAACATCATGTTTATTTTATACTGTCCACACCACAATATCAGATGCAGATTAATTCCTATCTCCATTTTTCTTACTTGTACTATATTCTTTAAGAAATCTGTACTATTTCACAAGTAATTTTACACCAGTACTAATTAACTTCTGCATTGTAAAGATCCCAGCTCATTATCATCTAATCATAAGTTTCCTCTATTATCATCTAATCAGAAAAGATCCCTCCTTCATCATCTAGTCATAATTTCCTCTGTTTCATCGGATCAGTAAATATCCCTCCAATATCATTTAGTCAAGAAAAATCCCTACATTATCATCTTATTAGTAAAGTAAAAGATATCATTTAAGTTAAAGATCATAAATAATTGTATTGCATTTAAACAAATAACAATATTTTCATATCAATGAGCAAATTCTCAATTAACCTATTAATTAATGCAATTTCAGCTCTCTTTTTTTTAAACTATTGAAACCAGATTTAAGAAGGAAATTTTTTATTGAGATCCTACAAACTTAGCGAAATCTTTCAGCAAGACTTGATTAGGACTTTGCTAAATTTGAGAATTCATAACGGAATATAGTGAGATCATTCCAGGGTTTGAAAATGGACACAGCTGACATCATATTTTGAGAAATCCAATTGAATATAAATGGTTTTGAATCACAAGGATGTGTTAATAGGGCCACACCTACCATATTTGAGAAGGATTCTAATGGAATCTGAATTGGGTCTCACTACAATTTGAGAATGGGCACCTGCTAGTTTTGATAATATTTTAACAAACTGAAGGTGAGCAGGTCCAATGATGTATTTGGATATGGATGTTCTCTTGATTTGATTGATAGAATATTCAAGTAATATTATGAATGAGATCATGTCAGAATAGAATCCCCAACTGATTTGAACACTGTTCAATTTATGGTTTGTTGGGTTTCATCACCAATCCAATTGCAGCCATATGAGAGATTTCTGTACCTAAATAACAGGATTGGAAACATCTTATGACATATAGACACTCACCATTTACTGAGAGTATTTGACAATCTTCTGACCCAATTGAATTCCTCATGTAACCAAAAATGTTTAGCAAGAATCGGCATCAATACATACCACATACATCAAACTTTATCAGTCATTTTTACAAAGCAGATTGAAGATTATTGTGAACATGCAAGCATTTAGTGCCATTGAGATCAAGCAAGTGCTGAAATATTGAGTGG
This sequence comes from Pododesmus macrochisma, assembly GCA_032359645.1. Classification (NCBI taxonomy): domain Eukaryota; kingdom Metazoa; phylum Mollusca; class Bivalvia; order Pectinida; family Anomiidae; genus Pododesmus; species Pododesmus macrochisma. The sequence goes on along the minus strand of JAUMGZ010241494.1, from coordinate 572 downwards.
CTGCTTTTTTCAGGAATTTTTTTTTATGGATGTATAACCACAAATGAATGGATACTACTAAATTTGTTTATGGATTTATAATCGCAAATGAATTGATACCACTAAATTTGATTATGGATGCATAAACACAAATGAATGGATACCACTAAATTTGTTTATGGATGCATAAACACAAATGAATGGATACCACTAAATTTGTTTATGGATGTATAAACACAAATGAATAGATACCACTAAATTTGTTTATGGATGTATAAACACAAATGAATAGATACCACTAAATTTGTTTATGGATGCATAAACACAAATGAATGGATACTACTTATTAATCTGAAAAGAAGAATATCATACAAACCAGTAGCTCAATTGAATGTATAAATGCACATACTGAATATCAAAATATATTGTTAAAGCATGCATAAGTTTAAGTTGTTAGTACTCACTATTTGATCCATTCATAATTTCTATCAAAAAGAAAAACAAGATGGAAACACAAGTGTTAGTATATATATAATTAATGACAAATCACATTCACTAAGAGTTAGTTATCTAACATATGCTCATTTAATGTG
>JAUMGZ010241483.1:0-10624 GCA_032359645.1 Pododesmus macrochisma | reverse complement strand
ACAGAAAACTGTCATCTAACATACACAGGACACTATCCCAGTCTATAGATATAGTTAAAAACATTAGGAGTACTAAATGTACATTTGAACGATCATATGACTACGGATGTTTCATTTTTTTCCATTTGAAAAGCATTGAAGAAATTGAAGTATAATTGTAAAGAAAAGATATTTCATGTTTTATAAACTCTTATATTTGTGCTATTATTATATACATAAAATTAGTATTCAGTAACAAAATAAACATGCTACACTTAATATTGTTACATTTCTGAAGCTGGGTATTGCAGTTGAATACAGATATTAAGTAAGTCATTATCTGTGAAGCAGCTGCTTGTACTTTCATAGCAAAACCTGTCACTAGATAACATTTAACTATATTGTGTTAAACAAGTAATTATATTAAAATCTTATTTCGTCAATTATAAGTTTATTTTCGCCAAAATCCATTCATTAACTTGGTATATATGTAAATGATAACTTATTGTGTCAAGATACACAAGAAAGTTCATACAATTCTAAGGCCAAAAAAAAGAATAAACTAATTTATAATAAAATTATTAAACATTCATCTGAAAAAATTTTGTCCGAAAAAACTTGAATGTCAAAATAATAAAAAAAAAAGCCTCCCTCCCTCTTCCAATTCTTAAAAAATTGGCCTGAGAACCTATGCATTTTTTTTTGTATGGCCCAATAAATATTTGTATATTTAAAAAGTTCAGAAACACATTTTAACGCTTAATAATTCATAACTTTACTGTGGACTATTAGTAAACAGGTTTTATTATTAAAGCAAAAAATACAGGAACAATATTCAGCACATTATATTACAATTAATATAATACATAGTAACATAACAAAAAATACAATATTCTGTTTTCAAACAAGAAGTGCATGTTCGCAGTGACAAATAGCTACTTTCTCACCTCTTATCTTTTGTGTCTTTCATGCCAAATTTTCTGAATTATAAATGTTTTATTTTGACAAAAAATATAAAAAACTTCAGTTTGAAAAATCCTAATAGTTTCTATAAAATAAAGCTTGTTCAAATTGAGTTTCCTTTAATAAAAAGCTAAAAATTACTTGGGAAATTGTCTGTATGAATATATTAAGTTGGCAATGAAGCTTCTATATATTAATCAATGTACAACAGAGACTACATAACAGCATTAACATTGATATCTGATACTAACAATGATTGAGGCAAGTAGAAGCAGTTAGAACAAGAACTTTTCCTCTTTTGAATATGCATTTATATAGTAATTGAATGATTTTACAGCAATACCCACAAATGCACGGATCTCCACAACCTATTTTACTGTGGTGCAGCACCACAGTAAACTTCCTTTGCACCACAGTAAAATCATTTGTACCACAGTTAAAATTCTTCAACCACAATAGAAAATAGCCAAGGCCTATATTTTGATTTAAGACTGACTTATTTCTATAATCATTATGATAAAGTTGAGCCTAAAGTATCACTTAAACTGCACAAGAATTTGTTATCATTGATTAATAATTAAACAGCTTCTTTTATTTAATTTTTCCCCTAATACCCTCAAATTCCCTAATGATACAGTCCCTATAGTGCGCCTTGATACTTTTCCCCACAGTAAAATTTGAAATTATGGAGAACCCTGAAATGTCACTTTCCAAATAGTTCTAAGTCAATATAATATATATATGTTTATATTTACCTTTTTGGGAAGTAGAGTTTAGCAATTTCTGGATCCATGTCATCGACTTTTAGGTCATCAAGGTAAATGCCTTCTGCTTCAGGCTTATGACGAACATGCTTGCTCTTCCTCATGAAGTGAAACAGACCCCCTGATGACTGTTTGACATTGCTTTGACCTAAATAGGAGAAAATGTTTTCAATTTACCATACCTTTTTCTTTCACCTTTTATTCAACCCCTAACAACAAATGCTAAATTATAAATACAATATTATTAAGGCCTAAAAAAAATTGTGTGCTTCCGGTTTCCTGGCCAATTTGAGATATTAGTGCCGACTCAACAGTTTTTCCGGAACTGTCAATTCGGAAGTTGTGTCGGTTTAGAAAATCCAAACAGTCAACATAAGGAGCATGGGTTGCTGCACTGCAAATGTTCAATTTGCATTTTTTTTGTACAAAATTAAGAATACCCAATTTAGTAGTATTGTATCAATTTTTTTACTAATTTTCTTTAATATTTGGTATTGTTGGTCAAGTGTTTGATGAAGTATGTCAGACTGAAGTAAAATTTAAATGTAATTTTAGTACAAATGACTAATTCTACTGCTATACTCAATTTGAATGTAATAGATACCTTTAATATCAGTTGATGTGCCACTAAAATGTACTTTGAAATTGTGTATGATGTGTGTTGTACCACATCTTTCTGTTTCACAATAAAATTTATATTAAACTTTACATTGCTTTGGTTATCTTATTTATAGTTGAATGTTGATTGAGCATTATTCTTTCAACGATATAATATCTCAAAACCTTTGCAAGACTACTAAATGTATTGGTCAATTTCAAAAAGTGACCTCTCGGTTCCCAGAAATGCACACCTGCTATCTTTGTTTCTGTTAAAATGAGGATATCGAAGCTTGAAACACAATTATTACAAGTATATAACATTCAACAACTTTGCTGACATATATACAACAGTTCACATCGTCGCTGAAGATACTAATAATTAAACACTGAAAATAATTGTCAAAAAAAAAACCCTACCCATTCACAATTTTTTTGAAGGTGAAACCTGAAACACACAATTTTTTTTAGGCCTAATTACACATCCTTAAAATACTAAGAATGAAGGACATTTTACTCCACTGAAATAGTTTTACTTCTATTTTTATCAATTGACCATTTTATAAGAGTACAATAAAATTGAAGAAAATATCACAACCATTCCAATTTCTGAATGACAGGTTTTCAGACTCACTAAATTAAGTAACTACCTTGTACTTTGATCCCTGGAGTGGCTAATGCCGTTTCTGTAGATTTAGATTTTCCCACATAGTTTGGTGTATCAAGTTCAGATTTCCTGGGTAAATCTCCCCATTCCCACATTGTATTATCATCCTCGGACAGAAATGATGACTCAGCATCCTGACGGCGGTGTTTGTTTAGTTCTGTATCACTTTTTGTTGGTGATGGTGGACGAGTGTTAGGTGGACTGCAAGAAATGATACTAAGAATATTTCGTATCTGATACATAAATATATCACCGTACTAAGAATAGTTTGTATCTGTGTGAAAATGAATTTTTCATAACAGTTTCCTGCGGAAAAGTTAAAGTCCAAAAAACATGTCAAAATACAGTTTTTTATAAATATTTCCAATTTCACCCTACTAAATGAATTTTATATGCCCAAACTACCCTCATGCCAAATATCAGCATCTTAGTTAACATTTTTGATTGTACACTAGTGCATATCAACACTTGCAGCAAAACTTTAACCTGGAAAAAGTTGAAGTCCATGTCAAAATTCAGGTTTTTTTTTTTAAAAACATTTCTAATTTCGCAATTTCAATCAAAATTGAAAATCATATAAAGATTTACATATATTAATACCTATTCATTGGGGACATATCTGTGTCGCTGAATGGATGTAGGTAGTTGTAAGATCTATCATACTGAGTGCTAGCCCAGTCACTTGTTCTCTGTAGAGAGTCTTCCTCGTCCATGACGGGTAAACTGACAGACTTCCCCATGGAGTGTAGTGATGGCATCGGAGGCAAGTTAGCCAGTTCTTCATCTGACGACACGTCCTCCATGTCAAACATTGGAATATCTCCGTCCTTTCCCTCTGTGGCTGTTCTGCTTTCCTCCTTCACTGTCCCTTTCTTTTTAATGAGTCGTTTCTTCTTTCTTCGTTTCTCCTTGTGATCTTCCTGCTGTTCCTCTATCTGTATTCTTACATCAGAAGTGCTTAAATGATTATCGTCCTCTACATTTAGGTACTTTGCTTTCATTTCTTTGACTCCATCTTCCATTAGGTCTCCAGACGAAGGGATTGGTGAGGTTGCCAAGTAAGAGGGCAGTTCCTGAAAGCACAAGAAATGTTGATTTACAACTTACTTCACATGCAAGTTGAACCAATTTCAATAATATTAGTTCTTATAATGTGGTGAACAAAAATTTGATTTGGCAGTAGGCAATTCTTTTTTTGTTGCTGTTGTACATAACTCACAGTAAATTGATTTATATAAAAAAAAAATAGTCATGTATACAAAGACTCCAGTCTTTGTCTGAGAATGACAAAAATTTTTTTTAAGAGTTTACACAACCCCTTAAATTAAGAGCTGGTAGCTAACAAAATATAAGGTCACAGCAAACATGAAATTAGTTTCCCATGGCCTTACTGTAAATTGTAAAAAAAAAAAATCAGTAGGAAAAAACATTTTGCTAAAATGATATCTCAGTCAAAATAGACTTTGAATTTATAAATTAGTTCTCCATCTCTTTGTAATTAAATTGTATATATGTATCAAACATAATTAAGTTGACCTTTATACAACTTTGCCTTGAAACATGTTAAAGGACCTTTTTAACCATAACTTAATCAAGGTAAGCATGAAGTATATACAGTTCTACATGTACTGTAAAGTTTACCTCAGGGGGCACATCAAGGTCTGTTACAAAGAATGCTTCCCCAGAATCTCCCAGCTTCATCTGCAATCCAACAGACTTTCCATTGATTTCTACGTCAACCTAAAAACAAATATTTTTAATTAACAATTTCTGTTATTTTAAAAATTAAGATATTCCAAGGTCGAAACACCACTAAAGTATTTATGATATAAGTTTAATTTGAATTGTTTTAGTTGGTCAACTTGAAAATATAAGACTCTTTCGTATCTTGCCATCTGCAGACATAGCCTCAGGTTTTACACCAATTTTTAACCTTAACAACATACATAACACATACATGTATATGTAAGAATGACTCTTTTATATCTTGCCAATCGGCAGACGTGGCCTTGAGTTAACACTAATTTGTAACCCCTTCGGGTGGAATATCCCTATTTTCCACACATGTGTATGTAAGAGTATTTTTCTCCCATATTATCTTTGTTTTGCATCGATTTTATTAAGTAAGAAATGACATCAAAATGTTAAATCACCAATGGTTCAAGCAACAAAAATCTAAGGTTGGCACTGGAAAGATCAGAGATTATCTAGTATATTACTGAAATATAAACTGGTAAATGAAAGGGTTTTTTGATGGGCTGATAAAACTTTTGTTCGAATGAAGCGATGAAATTTGAGAAATTCAGCAAGAAATGTACATTCATGCCAGTCACATTTAAGAAGTGACGTCATTTAATTTGTTTATTTCCCACATCATATGATGTAACGCACACCTGAAAAGGTATGAAAGAAAGATTATTCTTACATTGCTTTCTTTCATGGGCAAACTCAATATTACATAGCATGATATGGGAGCAGACCTGTTTAGACATATTGTGTACTGTACATGTCAGTATAATTCTTAGCTTTTCTATCAGTAGTTTGGACTATCTGTCAGTAATCAACTCAACCTTGACATTGAACATGGTCTGAATCACAAAAACGCTTCAAATCCAAAGGTTTATACTTTCTTATTAGAAGCGTTTAAACGAGGCCCAATGTGACAGGAAGTGTTTGAAACTAAAAGCGAGACGGAGCACGTTTCCGTTCTTACGTTTTTAGGACAGTATACTGAACATTTCTATTAACCTTTTGGCTCAGGTGACCTAATAAAGTCAGAATGTAAAGCATTTCTATTTATTCTTTATCTTACCACTTTTTCTCGGGCTCGTAAAACCCCCAATTTTCCAAAACGCACATGGAAAGGTGATGACAGGAACGTTCCATCATCTTGCTGGACTATCACCACATCTATTGATCCAGTAAGCGTAGCAGCATTGATTTCATTGTAGAAACCTTTTACGTTTGTGAAGAGTTTTCCTACGTAGCTGAAATAGCTCATTTCTTGATTGCTGATCACTACGGGCCCTCACAATCACTAGTCCATTGTTAGTGTAAATCTAGAGTGTATTCAGGTACAAGATGTTGCTAAGACCCTGTAATATAAAAACAAAACTATTCTTTGAATACATGCATATATATATGTATACTTCTTTTTTATGAAAAATACTAAGGAAACAAAAAGGAAGTACAAGAAATAGATAATATGTTATAAACAATCAGTCTTTAAATATATAGAAATTTACAGGAAATATAAATATAGGGCCTACTGGTACATGTATTTTTAAAAAAATATCTCATTTCATAAAATTCATGTCTATTATAAACTTTAAGTACCTGTATCTCACATTATAAATTTCCAGGAAAAACATGTATATATTTAATAAAAATGCATGTAAAAATATATCATTTGTGCCTTAACTTATAAACTAGTTTCTTGGAAACACATAGGAAACTTGCAATTGTGCAAGAAATAAAAAATATGTAAAAAAACCAATTAGTTTTAAATTTCCCTATAGAAATTTACAGGAAAAATCAATATGTATGTCTAAATATATATAGCATTTAATTTCATCATAATCTATCTGAGTATCTCACTTGAAAAACTGTAAGTGCTCTATGAAACACAGGAAACATTATAATATATATATATACCGGTAAAGATAAATTCCTATAAAAGTACAAGAAATCTGACAAATATAAACTAAATATATTTAAAATTTTAGTTCTAGTAATAAATGTACATATATATAATTATAGGAAGTATATACATATATATGTACCAATCAGAAAACATACAAGCTATATATAAGTCTCCTTGTTTCAAAGGAAGATGAACATCACACATGTACAGTACTCCTGATTTTAATACATTGTATGAGGCAAAAGAAAGTATGTCATATTTTAGACGATTATTTACCAAATATAGCGCATACTAAATATAGTACTTTTTAGACATTTTTAGATTAATTAAAGACACATGATATCCCCCCATGAAATTTTTAAAAAGTAGGCAAGTTACTTGACGAAAATACTAATAAACAATGACACAAACTAGAAGTACTACTGTACTTGTGTCTGCATGACTGATTGGTCTTCATATATTTCAATTTGTTTTAGTGATAGTGATCAGAGCAGCTTTGTCAGTGCATTTTGCATATTTATACAAATCTGATTATTATTTTAATATCATGAATACTATCTTCTCGAGTGAGTGACCTACTTCATTATTTATAAATGCGAGTCTGTTTGAAAATAAATGTGCATTTAAATTGAAGAATGCCAAAAATGAATGTAGTTTGAACCCCTGATAATTGTGTATGCATATACTGTGTGTATTTTCACGTATACAAATCTACAAGGAACAGTCTTGGCGCTTGACAAAATTTCAACAATTCATTCATAATACTGACATGTTCTTAAAAACAGGAGTACATATGTTCCTGGCACTACCTATAATAGCAAATGTTATACACAGAAACAGCTGTATACGAAAAAGTCATATATTTATACTTAAGTGTAGGTCTTCAAAAATGATAAACTGTAGTGTTTAAACAATATTGTATTATATATATATACCGTATATGTATAACAACAATGACCACAAACAAGAAGTTACTGAATTATAATATTATTTGAATACAAGCCAAGAATGAATTACGCATTAATTACTACAGTACTACTATATGTATGTAACACAAAGAACAATTATAAAGAATACGATAATAATTTGTTTATTTAAAATAGATTTTAATCTCTGCCATGTCTGCATGTGTAGTCAGTGAAATCAACAGATGAACATCAGATCACATAGTTTATAATGTCAGTGAACTTATTGTACTTAAACAACACAATGTCCCATTGTCTTAAATTATCCAATATCCAAATATATATGTAATTTACTGCAATATTATTATAATTTATTTAAAGCAAAATATTTAGATCTGGAAGTGTGAACATCCATGAGCAAAACCTACACCCAGTACCTTACACATCAAACTATAGTTGAGCAAAACCTACACCCAGTACCTTACATATCAAACAATAGTTGAGCAAAACCTACACCCAGTACCTTACATATCAAACAATAGTTATGTAATGCAACATGTAATAGGTACATACTGCCCACAGGCACCAGCATGTTGACCACCTGCTGACCTCACAGACAAAGCATCCAACACCTGCATTGACCACTAGTACTGATGACCCATGTCTACACTCATGATACACACATGTCACTTGTCTATAGTGATGTGCTATATACATGTACATGTATACATATTTTATCTTTGTTCACATTTGATTGACAACATGGTTTTATTCAAATTGTATACATATATATATTTATATTGTTTTACTCATCATACAGGTAAGTAAATAAAAGTGATTTCATGTTGATTTATCAGAAATCATAATTATATAAACAGTAATTTAGAGATATATATATATTCTGTGTATCCACTATATCGAACTTGGAAGAAAGAAAAAAAAGGCAGACAAGCAGATAATGTAGACTGAAAAAAGCCAAGTCCACAATAACAATGATACTTTATATTTAGAATTGTTAATAGTTCTAGTTTCAATAGGTAGATAAAGTGCACATGCATCTGTTTCAATCATTATAGGGGGTGTTGTCGATCTGGGCAATGTTGGGGATGCCCAATGGGGTCACTGATTGAAACAGGCGAGTGTGATAAAGCCAGAGGGGACATTATATTCTTTATTTATTTGTCCACTCTAGCTGTGTCATGGGCAACTGTTTCAATTATTAACCCCTCCCCGACATTCCACAGCACCCCATACTTTTCGAACTGGGCAATGTCGGAGAGGGCTTATTGATTGAAACGGGTGCCTGTGTGATGTGCTCCTATGAAATATTGATTCATGCAAGTGTTCTGCACCCCCCCCCCCCCCCCTCGTCACTTGATAGTGAAAGTAGTTCAACCAGTGAATTCAATACTCATTCTTCCCACAAATTATCATGGAGCAGACAGGTCAAGAAAATTAATACGAGACAGGATTAAATTTACAGATAATGAATGAATGAAAAAAGTCACGAGACACAGACTCAAGTCTCAAGACTGATTATGAGAGTACCGTTATAGACTGGCGTTATCAACCAACGCACTCCTACGTTTCATCTCGTTGATTATGACAAAATTATACTTACACGCAGTGATTTTTCTTGATAATTCCTAATACAATAATTCCAAAATTAATTCCCTGTGATCTTAAGTTACCTAGTGTCACCAAAAGCCGATATTTTACTTGTATTTAGACTGTTCCCGATGGTTAGACCTGCCTGTCTGCGGAATCAGCCGATGTCATGAGATGTCAAAGGTGAGAGTTCATGCACCGCATCACTGCGACAATACTCGTTTTTGATTGGCTTAAAATGCGGTAGGTTGATTTCTCAGCTGAGATAAAATTTGTCATATTTCATGCGTAATTTTAGCGTAAAATCTATTTTAAAATAGTTATTTTTGGTATAATATGACGTTTGTGATTTTCAACAGGGATTTGTAACTGTTAGTGAAAGTTTTAAGAGCGATAAGTTTCTTTACCCGTAGATTTTACAGGTGCATTGCATGCAGTCAGGAACTTTCAATACTTTAAATCTGGAATCAATATATATTGATCCCAGTTTAAGTATTGAAAGTTCCCGATGCAGTTACATATTCTGTGTATACATTCTATATTGGATTATTTAACCTATGTTCAAAATGACTAACAGGCACGCGGAAATATTGTGACCACGTATGCTGGATTTACGTGACTGTATATTACAGTATATTGTGTTTACGTGTGTATTCTAGTATACACTGATATTTTAATGAAATGGATAAAAACATGAATATTCATATACTACTATTGAACGACTTACCACGACATTGTATCACCTGACAATAATTTAAATGTGGGATGATGTATATTACAAGTTAACGATCTATATACAATATCAAATATATGTACTTAAAAATCACATGTTACCAATAATAATTAACCAGGATCCAATGGCAATTTTAGCAGTTTATGTGGTCGTACATATGATCTCAAATATAAAACGTTAATAACAAAAGCGTGCATACAATATTGATTTACACAGGAACTTTCAATACTAAAATACTAAACCAACTACTTATAGGCCAATAATACATCGCAACGAAACTAACTAGACCAACAAGTTATCGCAACTAAACCACAACATCGCAACTAAATCAACCAGACCAATAAGACATCGCAACTAAACCAACCAGACCAATAAAACATCGCAACTAAACCAACCAGACCAATAAAACATCGCAACTAAACCAACCAGACCAACAAGTTATCGCAACTAAACCAATCAGACCAACAAGTTATCGCAACTAAACAAACCAGTCCAATAAGTTATCGCAACTAAACCAAACAGTCCAATAAGACATCGCAACTTAACCAACCAGTCCAATAAGACACCGCAACTTAACCGACCAGACCAACAAGTTATCGCAACTAAACCAAACAGTCCAATAAGACATCGCAACTAAACAAACCAGTCCAATAAAACATCGAAACTAAACTAACAAAACCAATAAGACATCGCAACTAAACCAACCAGACCAACAAGTTATCGCAACTAAACCAACCAGACCAACAAGTTATCGCAACTAAACCA
>JAUMGZ010241472.1:0-10624 GCA_032359645.1 Pododesmus macrochisma | reverse complement strand
TATAATTATATTAATTATATATAATCAAAGACAGACAGACGGACGGACGACTGACTGACTATTGATAGAATGACTGACTGACTATTGATAGAATGACTGACTGACTATTGATAGAAAGCATTAAACACACCTCAAACCCAGAAATCTCTCGAATTTACTTTGTTTCTAGGTTTTAGGTATCATCTTGGTTTTTCGTTTTTACTACATCCTCTAAAGTTCTCCCTCTCTCAAGTTTTTATATGAATATAATAGATTGGGTGACAGGAGAATTAACAGAAGAAGACAGATTCGTGAACTTATCATGTATGGAAGAGGGTATATCTACAAAGTAAGCATAATCAATTGCAATATCCAAAACATTCAATGGACATCTTTTACTCTAGATCAAATACATGACCATATTCGAATGATGGACTACTGGACGAATGCAGGATACCTTCTTATGAAATAACACGCCCACATTTTAAAAAAGGTTATTTAAAATAAGACATTTTCAAATTTTCTTACTGTGTGGGAATGTCAATACAAGAACACAAGCCGCTTCCGTCCACTGTGATAACGCCATTTGTCAGTGTTAGACGAGTAGTGTTCTTGAAGGCTACTTTTATATCTGTATCTTGATCATAGGACACTACGCTTGATGCCTTTAGAAATAAAAAACATTTGTAAATAATGAATATGTATATATTGCAACTTAATTATTGTTGAAAAGACAGCTTTGATTTATCGATGTATTGTCTATTCTAAATTCATTTTCCCTTTCGAGACCATTGATGACGGTTGATTTGGAGTATGGCTTCGGGTCAAGATCGAGGTTCTTTCATACATTTGGTTGGTTTGGTGTCATGTGTAATGCCCGTCTCACTTCATTCTGGAGGTGATTTTAATGAAGTTATTGTTTGGTTATAAATAACCTTTGTTCTGTTTGATTCTATTTCTTCTTGTTTTTGATCCTGACGCTCACCTTGAACCGTTTTTCGGAGATATTAGACTTATCCCCAATAAAAATTGTTTTACCTCCATGACTGTACTTTACATAAACACTAAGATCAGTTCATTTTCTCCAACAGAATTCAAGCATACTGGATATGAAGGTCAATCACGTTAGCATGTTAAAAAGAAGTACGGTTTTGTCTTTGGGCTTATGATATATAATCCAACATATAAGGGCACTAAACAAGCTTCCTAATGATTTTTCCTACGTATGTTTTTCTAATTTAATATTAAACAAAACTTATGTATACAAATTAACATATAAATTACAAAAACAGTAGATACATTATATTGTAATAAAAAAAGAACAATTGCAAAAATTGTGCCCCCGCCAACTACGGTCCGATTTCGCTGTGTCGCAATATAGTTTACATGGATATTGTCTAACAGATATATATAAATAGTTGTGAACGCTTCTGAGCTCTGTAATCCAGGTTCCGGACACATTCATTAGGGATATATGGTTCCCAGGATCCACACATGAAGTGATATTTCATATATATATATACATATGCAGAGTTAAGTTGACGATTTGATAAAGTTCTTTTCGCACTTTTGTGAAATTGAAAATTGATTTAAAAATTGATAGATAAAATGTGTGGATAATATTTACTAGTTAATCTCTCATTTTCCTTTCCCAAGACATAGTAAGATGCATGTTTTTCACCTTCTTGTAGATATTCTGCCGAGTTCTATTTCTAATTGTTTTCGTTTTGCAATTAAGTTAGTCAATATCATTTTCTCCAAAGTAAATGCATTCTTATATCTTTGTCCATTTTGTTAGTTTTGTGTTTGCTAATTTTGTGTCAATTTTCTTATCTCTCAAAATAATAAAGTTACAAAAAAGTTAAACAAACCATCTGATGTGATTTATTTGTATTAAGGGCTTATTGCCGATCAACAGCTAAGGCCATTTACGGACGAGCCAGTTTTACTGGTGGAGGAAACCTGAGTACCCGGAGTAAACTACCGACCTACGGCAAGTCACTGGCAACTTTCTCACACTAGCACGTCTCGGACGGGAATCGAACTAGGAGGTGAAAGGCTCTTATGATTACAAATCGGTGACTTTAACCATAAGGCCACTGCGGCCCCCCATCTGATGTGAAGATCTAAGCACAGGGTCCTGTCTATCCTAAATTAATAGATTCGTTTTCTCTTAAGCGTCCAGCTATGACGATTGTTTCAGAGCTACTCATAGAATGCGGTACGAGGGTATCTCACACAGAGTATTAATTCTTTCCTCTTAAAGATTCTTAATGGTGGAATGTTTCAGTTCTTAATTTTGTATTTTATATAACTCGTTTTCTTAAAAGTGGAATAAGATATTGTTTCTCTCGCATTTCCTTAAAAAAAATTGTAATTATAGCGGAATATTAACAGAGACCGGACTTTGCGATATCTGGTAAACTGAAATAGTCTATATTATAAGCTAAAATTTCGTGATCCATTTTTGTGTTTGCAATAATCTCATTTCATTTAAATAAAAAAATAGATGTTTCCATTTTGTTAGGCATGCACATCTCAGCGACCTTGTAACTGTGTCTGATAGTGAACGTTCCGTGTTTGCAGTAGGGACTGTTCCGAAGATAGATATAAAAGATTTTAAAGATGGCCACCGTGGCAACCATCTTAGAAATCTGACGTAAACCAATTTAGTTTAGAACCAACTGCAATCTCTAAGGATACAATAGTGGACACTAGCTGTAACAGTTAAGTTTTGAGTATATGAGATAACGATCAAAGTTAAGGAACGACAGCAGACGACGAGAGCTGAGTGATAAGGAGGCTCACCTGACAAACTCATGTGAGCTAATATTTGATAAGAATTGATATTATACTGTCATGATACGTGAAGCAATTTTTATCAAAGGTCTTCACTATTGATAAGTTAGAAACGTAGCAAATATATAAAGTTATGTTGGTGCTACACCTCGCATAAAGATTTTGTATAAGTAATACCTCAATATGTATTGGTGGCGTCATTAGGAAAAACGATTCCCGATTGGCGTGCATGCGACCAGTTTTAAGGTTCCTGGCATTCAGAAATACATCGAACCGACCCTCCGGATTTCTCTTCTTTTCGTACTCTTCGGATGTAACTTTCACAATGATACACGTTTCTAAAAAGATATATCAGTTGTCAACAGAATGCATGAATATGAACAATATATAACGACACATAGACCTAAGGTGGGTAAACACAGAAAACCAATCACTTTACAATGCACATGTAACTGAACTGTATAAACATCATATAATGCCATGCTTAGCAACAACATTTACTATATCAATTTGTTTTCTGACCCTACAGTTTTAAGTATTCTATTTGTGTACTTCATTGTCTTACAATTGTTGGAGAGAGACTCGTTAGTTGGAAAAATGTTCCCAATCCTTTTGCCTAAATTGTATAACTGTAATTTGTTTACTGTGTAAGGTTATGTTTTGTTGGCAATAACAGATGTTTAAACGAAACAATTATTGTCTTAATATTGATATGTAATCGAGGTAAATGTAACTGTTTAATTTTTTTTATCACATATTGTGTAATTCAATTTTTTTATAGATGTACCTTCGATGAAAACAAATTGTTAATTTTATATCGCATTCAATTATTACCATCTTTGGGCCCAAGTGTGTACTCGTGCGTTTCACCCTTAACTTGAAGACCACATACTCCGGTATAATATGCATTGACGATTGACAATTTGATCCTGACATCACGTTCTTCGTTTACTGTGTTTTTGACAATAACCTTCACCTCAAAATCATCACCAATCATTGTTGAATATGGGAGGTCTGTTTCAAATTCTACTTCCGGTGTTCTATCTACATTGTAGATATTGATATTCTTACGTGAACCGTATTTACTTGCAGCTTTTACAACCTTTCTCTCCTTTTCGCTTCCTGTGAAGATAAACGTTGAAGTAACATAGCAACAACATCATTAGTATTGCTTTATTAATATTTGGTAAAAAAGCATTACAATTATTAGAATAAGATACTTCTATGCTAGACATGAAAAGCGAGACGTGGATCTTTTATACAGAGTATTGGTTCTTTCCTCTTATAGATATTATAATTATTGGTGGCATGTTTTATGTTTGCAATTTTGCAGTTTTACAAAACATGAATATGTCCCCGCAAATTAAAGTCGTGGCCAAGGCATACGAGTGGAAATGAAATTGTAGGCCATTTTTATGTATTTTTACGAGCGTGTAGCTATAGTGCTCCTAAAATTGTAATCACCCACGAAAGCTCAATGGAAGTGGATGTCAACCCAAAATCTGCTCAAAGTTAGCCTTGTAAAGAATAAACATTTGTAGGTAACAATGGCTCACTTTCAAGGCTTCTGATTTCAACGTGCAATACTTCTCAAATGGAAATATGCATGATGTTTTATTCTGGTATTGACTTTTGATGAATTATCGCCTGTTTGTCAATAACATTTATTCTGTTGGTCCTATTTCTTCTTGTGTTTACTGTTACTGGACTTATAGTAAAATTTGCAATGACGTTACATTTAATATAAGATGTGAAGTACTTCTTAAACTGAATCCACTTGTGAAGACTCGTGTTTCGTGAGAATTATCTCCCCTTTGAAAAAGAGTCGATCAAATATTCTAGCCAAGAATTTCGTGAAATTTACAAGTAGAAAATCAAAGCATCAAAAGGACCTACATTTTTTTTTGTGAAAACATCACACCAAGGAGAAAGAACAAAACAATTTGTGAGAATTATATGATCCCCAAGTAAACAGTATGGATCAGAAATTTATACAAAGAGTAAGAGATAAAATCGATGGATGAATCTTAAAAACAGACCTTTTCGATTACCCATTGTCTTAGGTGCCAAGTATGCAATTAGTAAGTTAGCTTATATTTGGAGACAACCCCAGTGATTTGGTAACTATGCGCCACGCGTAGAGTTGTCAATTCACTTGTTGTCTCACAAACAGTTTCATTCAGTATGCCTCAGTAGGTATCCCACAGTTCCAGTGAGAGTTTGAGGGAGTTTTGTATTATAAATTTGGTACCAATCATACTCCAAGTTTAGATATTAAAGTGAGATGTACAGGCATGAATGTATTCATATTGGTATTCATATTGTACTTTCAGCACCTGCATGTTGCCAGACTTAAAAGTTTTCATACCTTCCGGGTATTTATATTCATGAGTAAGATCGTCTCTTTGTCCTGTTCCAACTGCCTTGGTACTTATACACTTCCCGACTTTATAGGGATTGATTTCCATTACCTCCATGCTGCCGTCATTTTTTGTCTGCAGAAATAAAAAAAAAATTCTTATCAAAGTCCTGGTTATTTCACCACTGTTTTTCACCTATTGAATCTCGCAATGACAAGTATTTTCATTAATAAGATTGACAATACTCGTCTGTTTGGGTGTAAACTAGCAGATGGGCCCAGTCTAACAAACAAAACAAATATTTAAAGAATATTATCTTATAAAGAATACACGTACAAGACAAACAACGCACTTTAATCATATAAGCTCATAAACAGGAAAACAAAATGACGCTTGCGTCGTATTGTAAGGTCAGTATGTATATTCCAGTTAAACTTAAATATTAAAATATAAAGTGCATATGTGTGTGTCGGGGGAGTTAGGGTTCTCTTCACATATTTAATGTTTAATTTATAAACGTCTCTGAGTGCAGTATATTCTAATTTTGTTTTTTTTTGTTTACAGTGTTTTTTCATCTTTTATTTTTAAAAATACTTTCATCAAATGTAGGCAATTTCTTTATATTATTAATGTTTTGTTCTTCCGAAATTAAACCTGTCTCACAGGTAAGCATGTTCAATCCCTATAACCGAAACATGAAACCGCAACCAACGAGAGATGACCCGCAATTATACATACCGTCCAATTGGCACAGCCACCTCTCAGTAGCCCGCAAGTTTACATACCTTCCAATAAACGCAGTCTCCATTAACTTCAGCAAATATGAAACCAACGTCATAATTTAAGTAAAGGTGCCCTTCCTTAATTGCCCGTAAAGGAGCAGGTCCACATCGCATAACACCTAATAATGCAAGAACATTAACACATTACAAGAATATGATGATGACATTGTTTGTTTGTTCACTGATATCGTGACATAAGACCAAAGGAGGACAACAAAATGATAGGTTAGAAAAATAGGTGGCGATAGGAACGAGAAATCAAAGCAATGATAAAAGGATGAATTCATGCTACGGCGTTTCTGCATACTCTTATATCTAACTCAACATAGGGGATCTTCTTTCTCCAGGGGTTAAAAACCTTGTATTTACAATGCACACACACACACACACACAGAGTTTACTATCTTAATGCCCCAAATGTTACAACTTATTTTTTTAAAAGTAATTCCTTTTGAAATTTCTCAAACTTAATTTACGTGTTAGATTCTAATTCTGTTTTAATGTTTATAATTAATGTCTGCAATGCTGTTTCTTTATGTACTAAAGGAATGATTCGTGGCGCATACTTACTGCACATAGGTATGTTTGACATACCACAAGAATATAAAGCAATATAAAGATCACTCCTTCGAGAATTGGATTTTCGTCTCTAATTACACTTTATTTATTGGTGGTCTGTTTCAGTTTGCAAAACATTAATGCACTTTCCCTTGAAATGTCCATTGATAACGGAGATCTGGGGTTCGCCAAGGGGTAATTTACAAAGAGTTTTGGCTCCTTCCTCTTATAAATATCATATTTATCGGAGGCAAGATTTAGGTTTCATTTTTGTATTTGTAGCAAGACCTATAAAGCAGGACATGAGTGTATCACACAAAGTACTGGTTCTTTCCTCTTACAGATATTATATTTATTTGTGACAAGTTTCAGATTGCACTTTTATGTTTACAAGTTTATCTCCTTAAAATTCAAATAGAAATGAATATACATTTACAGAGACATTGCATTAACTAAATATACTTATGTACGTTTTTTTTTTTTTTTTTTTTTTTTTTTTAAATAAAGACAATATTATCAAAGATACTTTTATTACTAGTTAAGTACCTCGTAGGAATTTGTCATCGATGCCAAATCAATTGTGACGCAACTGCCGATTGTCACTACTTTTAATTTTCATGATAGGCATGGTAAATGGCGCCATCTTAAGGGCAATAGCCACTATAAAGTTCGGGAATAGCAAATATTCAAACTATTAGTATTTAACAACAACATACAAAACAAACACCCTCAGAAGCATTCATAAGAGCTTGCTATAAAGATGTGAAGTGTAAAGTGGTTAATACGAAAGCCCAAGACAATATTTAAAAGAAGTAAGTTAATGGACATAAGCAAATGATAGGAAAAATTGGGACGCGATGCACATAGAAAAAACCCAGATATTAGTAACTAAAAAAAGAAACATCACGAACTTCTTTTAAAATATACGAAATACAGCGAAACCAGGTATCCGCAAAGGGGTCAGCCTTTCCTGCTACACATGTGTACATAATACCTTCACTTGATTCCTGTGGTGTTCCATCATGTGCTTGCCAGCCATCATATCCATCTGGTAAGTCTACCCTTCGCAACCAGGACTCATTCCATACGTGAAAGTTCCTAACAAAACATCAGTAATTATTTTCCAAAACAATGAAATGATGATCATACTTGATAATATAGAATAGCCAATGATTGATTGTTTTCTGATATGAAATGCTAGGTTACCTCCCAAAACAGGTATTGTCTTTAAAATGCTAAAAAGTGATGTTTTAAAATTCAAGAAGAGCTCTATAAACAGCAAAAAGTTTTTATATTCTTTTTAGAAAATAAATGGCATCCGAGTCAGAGAGACTTTTGATCCACCGATACTATCTGTCATACCACTTACAAAAAGGTTCAAATGTAAACATTATTAGACGTTCATTATCTGGTAGATTAATCTATGCTATTAGAACAATTTCAAAAGTTCAACAATCTTAATAATGATTCACGAAAAAAAACATTTTAGGAAATTATCTTAAGTTTGAAATTGACACTTAAGTTATGGATGCATAAAACAATTTACAGGTATCTCATGTATTACAAAGTCGTGGAATTACATGTAATAATGATATGTTTGCATGCAATACCAGTACTTGCACTCTTACTATTAATTCTATAAATTATCATTTTTTCTTACCATTTAGAGTCATCTAATTCCGGCATTGGATCTCCCTCCTCATTGAAATGGTAATCAATGGTGTTACTGCAGTCTGTGTCATGCGCGGACTCAAAATTGGTCACAGACCTTGTAGGTATTCCAAGAGATCGGAGTACTATCAAATATAATATTGAATGTTCTATGCATCTCAAGACACAATGGGCACATCTTATATGCATCAATTATGTGAAACAGATAATAAGGTACAGTAACTTAATGTTATAGCTTAAATTACATATTTTGTTCTTGTATTAAACAAATTATTGATCATCGTTCCTAAAAATATTGTTTTCACTTATGTAATGTAATCTGTATGTAAATATAGAAACAACTTTTGTTATTTTCTACGATGGCCAATTTCAGACATGTCGGCAGTCATTTTGCTTTACGCCATTATTGCGTAGCACACTACAGCAAAAAGCAAACTGCCATGGCAAACTGCCAGTTTTCTATTGTCAGCAACTGATTTGCAGCAGATAGGAGTTGTACATCCTATACCCATGGCCCAAATCAGCCATGTCAGCAGTGTAACTACTTTTGACATATGTAGCGTTCGATTCTAATAACGCGGAAATGTAACAAAATGTAGGTGTTCGTTAATCTTGCTTTCTTACGTGCCCGTTTTGCTACTACTGTTTTGTTTAGTAGCTTATCAGTTTAATAGTTACAAAACTAGTTATTCCTTTCCCATAATCTCTGAACAACACCCCCGCTAAGATGATGGAGTAGGGTGACAAGTGTGTATAATCGAGTTACAGGTAACAGGTTCAGAATGATGTAGTTATGCAAAGTGTCTCCGAGTTATACCGAAAAAAGTATTTTGTTTTACAGGGTGTAATTGATATTTTACATCCATATCAAGAAATAATGTGTTCATGATGAGCAAACGAATTTCTTTATTTTATTTTGGTTTATATTCATACATTTTCTGCTGTTACTTCTGCCTAAGTTGTTATGTATAAATGTCAATGCTTTCAGTAACCTAATTTTAAAAAGCATCAAATTACACTAGATGAAAAAGCCCACTTAGAATGTATACATTTTGATATATTTTTTTAAAGATTCTGCAACAGTGTGATACCTGCCTAGTACCCATTAAGAACGAGACTCTCTATTTTGTGGACTATAGTTCTAACCTTTCCACATCATTTCCCCAAATATGACATGAACACTTTTCCCCCTATTATTTCTTTCCATAAAAATAAATTTATTTTTCCCATGAAACCAACATAACTTCGCCATTTGAGGTTTTCAAGGTTGGCAGATATGCAACAACATTCTCTGATAATGATTCCGATGTCATGTATATGTGTTTGTTGGGTGTGAAAGATAATGTGTAAAGGGAGACAACTCATTGATTTATGTTTTTGTTGCTCTCCGAAATAGGAGATATGTTTTTATGGGAGAGAAGAATAAACTCAGAACAGAACAGACGTATTTACTTGTATTGCATATTTGATGCTAATTCCCTACACCGACACCAATAAATATCTGAAAAATGCATTGTTTTGCACTAAAATGAGTGTGACAGTGCTTTAAAGTGTTGCCTCGATAAAATGTCACACTGCAGACACTGATATGATACTTTACTGGATCACATTATCCTGATATGAAGCCAATCAGCCCTTTTCCTACACACATATGTTGAATGTTATAAATATGGAGCAAAAAGATAACCTAATTTTAACCTATAAGGTGTGAAGCGGTCGGGATTCATATCCCCGCCAACGAGATCACGAAGCGAACGCTCTAGCCCCAAGCAATCGCGCTGGTCTTGCGTTATGTTATTCAATATTAAGTATATATCTGTTCGAGACAGATTGGTCAACCCATTGAGAGCAATATTCTGAATAGAAAAACTGAACAGCCTACTTTTGAAGTCTTCTTTATATTAATGCTTTAAATTTGTAAAGTATATATTGTTATACAGTAATGAGAATACAGGATTGACCAACAATCGTTAACAATAAGTGCAATGCTTTCATTCCATGAGAAGTCACTGTTAAATACACACAGTTAAATTTTCTAACATAATAACCATGTGAATTCACATGTGACTTTCATGATTAATTGTTTTATTTATCAAAGAATAAGGCTAACAGACGAAGTGAGGCATTTTGTCACATTTCCGCGTTATCACAATTGAATGCTTAGTATGTCAAAATCAGTTACACTGCCGACATTGCTGATTTGGGCCATGGATTTAGGGTGTACAACTCCTACCTGCTGTATATCGGTTGCTTACAATAGCAAACTGTCATTTTACTATGACAGTTCGCTTTTTGCAGTAGTGTTTTACGCAAAAATGGCGCAAAGCAATAAGACTGGCGACATGGTTGAAATGAGCAATGTCTTCCGTTTAGTACAATACAAAAGTTGATCAATTTCTTTCAAATAGGCGCATTTCATTAATATTTGATAGCAATATATAAGTTTCAAATGCATTACAACACCCATTTACAACA
>JAUMGZ010241461.1:0-10624 GCA_032359645.1 Pododesmus macrochisma | reverse complement strand
TAGGGGAATATTCAGTTCAAATAGGGGAAAATATGATAAAAATTAGCGAGGGAAACAGCCGGTAACCGGTAGTAAAAATGGCCCGTATGTAACACTGATTACTATATTGATACGTTAAATTAATAAAAAAAAAAGGTTCATAGACTGTAAAATGTTTCCAATATAGGACTGGTCAGTATTGTTTTTTTGTTGTCAAAGCGAATAAAAAGTTAAGGTTGTGGGGTTAAAGTTGGGATATGCACGGATCCTAGCTTAGATGTAGATAACATTTTTTAGCCTTGAGAATAAAAATTTAATCTTGATTTATCAGAAATTTTTTAAATAAAAAAAAATATTTAGAATCTTTGCTTTTGTAATAAGGTTCTATATTTAAATGTACCAAATCCTCTTTTATTTTTAAGTGCAAAATGCAAATAAATATTTTTCCATCTGAAGAATTTTCCCTTTTATGGACTTTTTCTCTGAGACAATATTTTAAAAATTAAAATTAATAATAAGTACAAAAAACATTAAACTGGTGTAAATAATGCCATTTATGTGTATTCACCTGTAATTGTATTAACATTGTTGGTTTTTTGACAGATTATTAAAGGATGTTCCTTTGGCATACAAGTTATACAGTATAATAAAAACAAATTAGAAAATAAATTTATGTCAAATGTTTTTGTAGGTTATTTTATTGAGTTGATAACAATTCATTATGAAAGGACATTTGAATCTTCAGGTAGCAGATATAACTAGAACTACGTTGGCGATGGCACACCATCGCATATTCCCGTGCAGATGGCTTGACCCCCCTATCTCCCCAAGCACCCCCTACAACAATTCCAGATCACCAAATGCTAAAATATTTTGTTGTAAAATGTAGAACTCGTGATGAGTCATTTTGTCCCCCACCATCCCAATCCCATCCCCAAGTACCCATACCCCACCCTCTGATCACCATATGCTTAAGAATTTGTTTTAAAATGTAGAACTCCTGATAATATTTGATTTGATATGCTACCATACTATATATTTTTTTTTAAAAACATTTGACCCCTGTAACCCCACCCACTCTGGTCCTGCCTCTAGGGGTCATATAAAAAATCCGAAAGTGTTGTGCACTTTCCCATATATATATCTACTGTGTTGAAAAGTTTCAAGTTCCAATATCAAACCGTGTAGTAACACATGTAACAGGATAAAACTGATGGACGGATGCCAGAGGCGATCACAATATTCCAGATTTTCTCTGAAAGCACGGGAATAAAAATGTGTAATAATTATAGTGTTGATATACACATCTATTATAAATACTTTAAAGTTTGTGTGTTAAATTAATATTGGTTTTCTTTTGTCTTAGGTTACAATGGAAAGCTCTGTAATGGATTTTGGTCAGAATGACCTACCTGGCCTCCTTACTCTACAAGAAGAGTTGGCACAAATGCAACATGACGGCTTGATGAGCTTCAGTGATTTAATTGATCTACCTCCAGTTGATGGTAAACAGATAATTTTCTATGGAAAATATAATTTATATAAATGCATGTTGGTGAAATGGCTTAACAAAAACTCTTTGTTTCCTTTTATAAAGTTTCTTTATCCCTCCAAAAAAAGCTTAATGAAAGTAATTTTGAAATTGAATCAAGGCTAAAATTCTAAAGTAAAGAACATTAGAAAAAAATAACAGTTGTAAATGAAAAGAACATGAAAACAGGAAAAGGGTACTTTGTCAGACCATGCTAGTCTTCGTTTAAGTTTTTGTCTTCTGACAACACAGGTCAATTTTAACTCGATAATAAGTGTCAAAATACATACAAGTTTCTTAATAGAAAAAAGTAACAATTGATTGCTTGCTTTTGGTAAAAGTTGATTTATTTATACAATAACTATATTTTTCAGGAATAGAAGCAACAGATGTTGGTAGTCTTCTGCAACAGTTTGAGGAAGGTATGTAGAATTAATTTTTTTAGAAAGAAAAATCTTAAAACATAAGCCATTGACATTATAAGGACTTGAAAGTGAACTAAATGCTAGTCTATTACTATAAGCCTCAACATTTTACAAAGGTTATTTATGAAAGATAGAATCTTTTTGCTTAAATGAAAACAAAATTAACTGTACTTGTCTTCAACTGTTTGATGATAAGGGCAATATTTGATAAGAATTATTTCTTTACAAACAGGTTCCAATTCATAAATGCTATTATACTAGACTAGATTTCATATAACACTGATGATCTTTATAAGACTTGTACATGTGGAGACTTACTTTAGAGTAGTGTTTATAATTGTACTCTGAATTACTTCAGTAACGTAAGACTTTGAGCACAATATGTTTTATTTTGTCTTCAGCATCTGATGATCTTGGCGAATGTGATGGTTTGCAGCCGTCAATAAATGTAAATGTGGAATTGCACAGAAAGAAGTAAGTTTAATGAAAAAAGGACAGAACATATCGTAATGGTCAAAGCAAAACAATTTGGTATTAATGACAAAAAAGAAAGAAGAACATCTGGTTCATTTAATGGATTTTGGTGCATTCATTATAATGTCCGTTAATTGAGTAATGCATACTTACTCATATGTTACCTCAGTAGAACACTTTAAAGTCTTACAGTTGCAATTCTGCATTTATACATGTATATCAAAATTTCTTTTCAGAGCCAGAAATCTTGAAATACAAGATCCAGTGCCAAATACAGCCATAGTAGCAGTACGTAATGTAGCTGCAAAGCCAGTACAAAGTATAGCAGCAAAACCAATGCATATTGTGAACACAGCACCAGCACACATAGCAGGTATTTAAAGCAGCAAAAACTAAATAGCTAATTGAAAAGATTCCAAGTATCAACAAATTAATTGGTCAAAAATTGCACACACAAGTGTACTCTAAGTTTCTGCTTAAAATTCAAGTTTGAGGACAGTTAAAACCAATTTTGAAAAAACAAAATGATAAAATGATATGTTTGAAAGTGAAGTTTTAGTTTTCATTGATATATAAACATTTTTACCTATCTGATGTTGAACAAATCATCCTGTGTAAGCTGATGAGTATCAGTCTGCAGCGTTAGACACTAAGACTGGTGTATTTTGTAAAAAGAGAATGACTGATTTTCAAATTCTCTTAACTATTTTGCAGATGAAAATGATGCTAAGTCTAGTTCTTCAGTGACAGAGAAATTAAATAGAATCAAGGCAGCTGCCAAGCGTAAATCTACAATAATGCTGCCAATGGGAATGCCGTCAAAACGAGGGCGTGGTCGTGCCATGGCCTTACCTGCCAATCTTGCTCCTCCAAAGGTGCAGAGGATGATGACAAAAGATTTAGTTAAAACGTCTGTGTCTACATTAGCCCAACCCAGTTCACAAACCTTTCAAGGTGTATCATTACTAAATGTTTCTAAAGTATCTAAGATGGATAGCAAGGAGACTGCTGACGTTACAAACAAACCTGAACCCGAAAAGACGAAGTTAGAAGTCAGTAATGATTACTATGAATGTATTGGTGATCATGACTATTGTTCAAATGTTCCTGTTCTGAAAAACGTTTCAGTAGAGAAAAAGATAACAGAAGACATAGAGATTGATGACAGTGGAAAAGAAAATCTTGAGAACAATTGCAAGGAAAATAAAAATAAAGGAATTTTAGATTCAAATAATTTAGACACTTGTCAGAATGAGGAAGTAATTGACGTTCTAGAGGAGATTTCGCAGTCAGACCTGAATCACATTTGCGGTTCTGAGGAATCTAACAACACATTTGACTCTAAATTCTCTTCTACAGCTAAGTCAAAACAGTCAAAAAGAAATTACAGAAAACAGGAAACGCACGGAAATGATGAAGATAAATACTTTGACAAAATACCCGCATATTACACAACACTCTCTATAAGAAAGAAAGAACCTAATAAGTCAGCTAATTGTGAAGGTTCTGGGAAAGTGCCAAGTAGAGCAGGTATACGTGCCGAGGACTTCTTTGAGAGGAATCCCTCTCCTGAAAGGGATCCTAATGTATACAATAAACTACCTGCCTACTATAGCTGTTTCACAAATAGTACAAAGTATGATGAAACAGATTCAGCGAAAGAAAACCCTAAACTTGCAAAGACTGACACATCTCAAGTTGTTAGTAAGGCGTGTAGTAGTGGGTATTCAAGTCATAGTCATTCTCCATCTCTTGTCATAGACTCCCGCAGGTGCTCAAGGTCTCCTTCAAAACCTAAATCATACTCTCGCTCCTCACACTCAAGGTCATGTTCAAGGTCAAGGTCTCCTGAAACTAGGAGAAGTAGAAAGCGATCATGGTGTAAAGAAAGAAGAAGGCAATCTTCTTATTCCTCTGGATCAAGATCAAGTTCAAGGTCATCAAATTCGTCTTCTCATTCATCACAGCCTCGCTCAAGGTAACTTGATTTTGAAAAAATGGGATGCGTTACTGTAATATGTTTCTGAAATTGCAAAACTTTAATATAATTTAAACGTTATCTTTTTGGACATAATGAAGATATGGCAGTAATGAACAAGATAAATAAAATCTTTGTTTGATGCATTTTAGAACTTGATGAATTTCTATCTTTCTTATAAACCTGTTCAAATTCATATTGTTTTATGTCGTCGCCAAACATGTAACTTGTGTACATTATCTCTGTATATTGTCATATCTAAATTGCAGATCCAGATCTCATTCTAATACTTCAAGATACTCTTATAAATCAACATCGAGATACTCAAGGTCAAGGTCAAGATATAACTCAAGATCTAGGTCAAGGTATAACTCAAGATCTAGGTCAAGGTATAACTCCAGGTCAAGGTCAAGATCCTACTCCAGGTCAAGATCTAGGTCGTTTTCTCGAAACAGGTGAGTGTAAATTTGTTTATAAATGTTTGACAATGCTATGTCATCTTGAAATTTAGGTTTATGGTTAAAGTCTAACAAATTTAACGTTTTCTTCTTTGGATTTTAAGACAAAAGTGAGCATATGTCGGGCATATTCTGATTTTATTGTCATAGCCAAAAATGAGCAGGTGATTGTTTTAAATGTCCTAACAATGTGTTTGTTACAGACACTTGACTCAAAAACAAAGCAAGATTGAGATTATTGCTCAAAAGATAAGGAGATAACAGTGATCATGGTAATAAGATTTAAAAATAACCAGTGAAATAAATGTAAAAAAAATAGAAACAAACTTAAGTGAAAAAACAAGACACAATTCAAAAGAAAAAACATCAATTTTTGTGGTCAAAAATGCTTTTTGTAAATAGAAATTTTGGCTTTAAAAAGTCTTTTACACTTAGCATTTTTATTGAAACATAAGAATTGAGCAATAGTTATTTGCATTAAATAACAAACCTGTAATGATAATTGTAGGGAATACAAAAAAGAACATGATTGTTCTGCTAGACAAACGTATTTATTCTAAAAAATATTGTTTTTCAGGAGTGTTTCACGAGAGAGAGAATCTAGAAGGGAGGAGCGTAAAGAGGAACATAATAAGAATAAAGTGAAACAGATGGAAGAAAGGAGGATAATTTATGTGGGACGTATTCCCAAGGACTTTACTCGACAAGATATGAGGACACGATTTGAAATATTTGGTGACATTGAGCATGTGCAGTTACACTTTAGGGAGCATGGGTAAGTCAACCTATACATAATGATGACTAGTCAGATTATAATTTGGGGAAGATGGGTAGAGTCAATCAGATTATAATTTAGTCTGACTTTATTTTAGGAATCATGGACAAGTTATCCTATACTTAATGATGTCCAGTTAGATTATACTTTATAGAAAATGATTGAGTCAACCTATACATCGGCCTAAAACTGGTGGCTTTTGTAGAAAAACTGTCTCAGTTTTGGGCTGTCAAAAATTTATTTTCAAAGACCAGCTGGCTTCCCAATATGCCAACACAGGTTGATGGCCCCATGTAAATAAACAAATTGGATTTCTGCATAAATATCAAAGGGGAAACTAGCCATACACATATAAAATTTATTGAAGTAAAAGTATAAGTGTCATGTTAGTTTTTGATATAGATTTCAATTTTATATTTAATTTTATATGTTGGCAAATATTATACTTTAAAAATGCATCTTAAAGAATTTATGTATTTCTCTGTATTAAACTTTTCTAACGTTTAGTAGACATATTGAGAATATTTGCTTTGTTCTTTTGACATACTCGCATATTCTTGATTGTATGTCATTACAGGGACAACTATGGCTTTGTGACATTTTCGTACACATGTGATGCATATGCTGCAGTACAAAGTGAGTATAGTTTTCTTTCTGTAGAAGAAATATTCTATCAATCATGTAAAAGAGAAACAGACAAAGGTCTTGTTGCACAAGCATATTTCTTACCATATTGTGACACTTACATGTGCTTTTGATTTATATGCTATCAGTAACAGTTTGTTTGATATCAAGGTAACTTGACAAAAATTGATTCATAATATGTATTAACTCTTAATAAAACAAAAATTCTCAGCAAAATATATTCCCTCCAAACCAAACATTTGTTTATTTGCATTGAAAAGTACAAAGAAACTTTGTTAGCCTTGTTATAAAGAAACAATGCAGGAAATCATCCAAACAAACTTACCAATTTTTCAGTGTGATTTTCAATGGGGAATTTTAAATGAGGCTGTTGTGGATATTTTAAGCTGCTTGGCAGCCTTACAACATAGTAGAATCATCCCTGATATAAATACAATATTGTTTCTTTACAGAGGGAAATAAGTATGGTGAAACAAGATTTGATATTTGTTTTGGTGGAAGGCGACAGTTTTGTGAAACTGAATACGAAGATTTAGGCAAGTTTGTTAATAACGTTGTTACACTTTTATTAGAATCACATAGTCTGTCTTTGTTTATATATAATCCCCTATAATAATTGATAATGTTGCTACTTCTATTCCTCTCCTGTTAATTGTTTTTCTCCTTTGCTCTTTCGTCATCATAACTGTGACTTTTTCTTATGGTGACACATGCTCCTTTTTAATTGGTGGAAAAAGTTACCTTACACTGGAATGGCACAGAGGCATCACGGCAGGTGACACATGTAGCAGGAAGCACCTGGTTTCGCTTCTTGTTTTTTGTCCATCTGAGGTGGACTTTTCTCATACAAATCCTGTCTGCCATCCGTCCGTCTTCGATAACTTTTAACATTTTCGACTTCTTCTCTTGAACCACTGGACCATTTTTATCCAAACCTGGAAAGAAGTACCCCTAGGTGGAAAAGGATTCAGATTTGTTCAAATGAAGGGCTGAGCTCCGGGGGCGCCACTCGGGGTCCAAAAGGGGAAAAATTTGACAAAACTTAGAAAAAACTTCTTCTAATAAACCAGAAGGTCTAGAGCTTAGTTTTGATATGTAGTAACTTTAGGGCATGGAGAACCAACTTTGTACAAGGAGTGACTCTAGGAAAAAAAATATTCAAATGCAAATCCAGATGGATGTTAAGGCCCCATGGGCCCCGTTGTTCTTTGTGCTTCCAACATTTTCTTTATGTTTGCCAGTGTCCATGGACCTACAGCCTTAGAATATCGTTTTGGTTTTTCGATCTACCATTATTTATTTTTTTAAAGTCATGAATACTGAGAAGTAGCAAAATTTGTAAGAATTGTTTTTATCTCAATATCAATTCAGGAGATTGGATTGTACTAAGATATTGTCCAGACATCTTTTAAGTGCAGATTTCAAACAAATGTTGCATATTATATGAACCTGTCTTGTCCATAAGTTTCCCCTTAATATTCTGGATTTATTGGAGTTTTTGCAATGGAACTTTTATAGTTTTATAATTCAACACTCGTATTAAAGTTTAAAAGTCTGTGTTGAATATTCATTCCAGATGGTGACATGGAGATAATGGAAGAGTTTAATCCTTTACCCAAAAAGAAGGAAGTACTGGATTTCGACCAACTTCTCCAGCAAGCAAAGAAAAAGATGGGGAAATAACGATTGAGTGATTAGATACATTGGAACCAAGTTCTGTGATCAGTATGATTGAGGATATAAAAGAGTGTTCTGCAGAATGTCACAGACTGCTAGTGACAATTCACATTTAAATTATTGAATATAAGGAGCCGTTTGATTGTTGGTTTCCACACTGGATGACTGGGTGATTCATGTATATAAGGAGCTGTTTGATTGGTGGTTTCTACACTGGATGACTGTGTGATTCATGTATATAAGGAGCTGTTTGATTGGTGGTTTCTACACTGGATGACTGTGATTCATGTATATAAGGAGCTGTTTGATTGGTGGTTTCTACATGGATGACTGTGTAATTCATGTATATAAGGAGCTGATTGATTGGTGGATTTCACTGTAAATGACTCTTTGACTCATTCATAGAATTGATTGAATGCATAAATGTTGTACAAACAGTGATGGTGATAGTAAATGAATGAATTTAATATGGGAAATCTGTAGCTTAAATTTAACATCATTATAATGTGTTCAGTTCTTATGGTTGACATCAAGATATTTAAGAATAATGTGTTAACACTCCAATATGTTGACATAATATTTTATATCTTGAATACATTTGATTTGTTTGTGGTGAGTGAAGATGTGAATGTTTTACGATTGTTTTGCGGGTGTTGGCACCAATCTATATATATGGCTTTGAGTCATTTGTAAGTAAATGTAAAGACCAAGTAACAAAAAAAATTGTATATACAAATATTTCTTGGAACTTGGTAGTTTTCTATATTGAATTTTATTTGGTAATTACTACTGTTAAAGCTTGAAAGAAAACTAAAATATATAATATACATATTATCACAAATAGATGTCTACTTTTTCCCTAGAGTTATGTACAGTTAAACTGCCTTTTAACATTTGTTAAATGCCTTTGTTTTTTTTTTATTATTCTTTAGTCTTTACAAGATATGTAGAGTTACTGCCCTTTGTTTATTTTCCTGTAAGTAACAGGCCTTTATGTTGTAATTTCTGTTGTTATCATTTAAATAGTAGAGAATGTCGATTTTAAGTTTGACATTTTGTCTTCATTACTTTAAAGTGTTTCTTCAACACGTTGTACAATGTAGATGTAACAAATTGAAAGCAACGAATATGAACTGTCTAATCTCTGTCGTTTAGAAGTTGATCTATTGCATACGAAAGTTTGTATAATTTGAATTGGAACAAAGGAAATTTAAACCTTTAATTTTATGAAAGATCCAAAACCTAAAAGGCCTAATTCTATTTTATACTACAAGATTGTTTGAATTCTGCTTTGTGGAGTAGATTGTTACTTTATAAACATACACCAGTTGTATTTGTTTGGTTTTTGCTTGTTTGTTGCCTCTTTGTTAGCTTCATTTTTCCACAAAATTCTATTTGTTGATGGCATTAGAAAGCAAAAACTAGATTTCTCTAGAAATATTACCTATACAATAAAATACAGCAAGTGTGTTTATGACATTAACCTCTGTGTTCAGTTTTGCTTATTGACATATAACACATTGAATAGTTCAATGTATAAATTGTCTTGCTCATGTGCATCAGAGTCTTTGTTCGAATTCATTTTGACAAAATCATGGTAAAGATGTAAATCTAAATCATTATTATACATTTATAACAATTTATCCTTTTTGATACAATATTCTAACCTTTAATATCAGATGTTTCTAAACCTTTACTAGAAATAGTGCTGTTCTCTTGTTTTTTGAGCTTGTTACACTTTTAAATTGACTACATTGCCAATATTTCTATACTTTTATTAGAAATAGTGCTGTTTAAAATGATTTTTTTTTAGGTTGTTTAAGAATTGACTACATGTATTAAGGTAATTTTTGTTTTCTTAAGAATGTTATCGCATGTTTAATATTGATTAAAGGTATAATGAACTTATAAATCTTTAAGAGTTTTTGTTTGGATTGACTTTTGAAGGGTTAGAGGTGTAGTTATCATGAACATGAGGGTTTAAAGTGGTTAGAGGTGTAGATATTATGAACATGAGGGTTTAAAGCGGTTAGATTCATGTTAGTGTATACATTGTATACTGTTACTTTCATTTAGATGTTTGTAGCATTACTATATTTAGCTGGAACCAACTTCATCTACGACAATAGGGAGTCATAATTTTTTTTAATCTTTAATGACATATTAAATTGAATTAAATCACAAATGTATCCTTTTTGTGTGTGACAAACATAAATTGTTCCTCAAGTTTCCCACAGTAACAATGTCAAACTTGACAAAGCTTGTTAGTCAACTAATGAAATGTTTGTGCATTGGTTACATGAATCCACAGTTTATCCAATGTTTTTTGGAGTGCCGGGCTGACATTAAGGATAACCTAGAATGAATCATAACTAAACACCATTTAGCCCCTTCTATATTTACCTACTGTGAATCACAACCGATTTTAGCCAGGCAGATAATCGGGCATTGGCAGTTTATAACGGCGAAGAATTGTGTCATTTGATCACTTATTAACTTGAATATAAAGTTTACAAGTCAAATTTGACATCAGTTTTGTTGGCCAAGTGGTGGAATAAAGATTGCTACCTCATGAATGATTGATCTTGACAACATTGTAAGTTTATGTTGAATATCTACCTGCCATGATCCGTCTGAATGATAGATGGAATGACATTAATCAGTGTTTGTAAAAGTGAAAGC
>JAUMGZ010241450.1:0-10624 GCA_032359645.1 Pododesmus macrochisma | reverse complement strand
AAAGTGTTATTATAGGTTCAGTAAAGAGGGAAGTTCAGTTTATCAAGATTTTGGTTTAGAAAGGGTTATTATATGTTCAGTAAAGAGGGAAGTTCAGTTTATCAAGTGGTTGGTTTAGAAAGGGTTATTATAGGTTCAGTAGGGAGGAAAGTCTAGTTTATCGAGGGTTTGGTTTAGAAACGTTCCTATCAGTATTTACTATAATTTCTCTAAGTTTGTATGACTATAATTGTCTTGTGACTGATTTTCTTGTAAAATGGTTCGAGTAGGAATTTATGATCTCAAATCTTGTCATTTCAGAATGAAAAAGCTTCTACTCCAGTTTCAAAGCCTGCCACTCCCACAAGTTCTGGAAGTACCACCCCAGGGCCGTCAGCCAGCGCTCTGAAGCCAGGTGGGACTAAATTTCCACTGGCAGGTCAGTAAGAGAGCTTTTAGCAATGCATTGGTTTGAATCTGAAATAATTTGATTGTTCCCTGTTAATATTGGAAATTTTTTTTATTAAAAAATCAAATAGAATTATTCTTTAATTTGTTTTTCAATTTTCATAAGCACTAAATTTTTGTTTTGTTTAAATAACATTTCTGAATATTGATAATTACTTTTAATATGACTAATGATGGAGTTGATTCTAATAACTTGCATGCATTATTGATTTTATTTATAACATCTCCAATTTTTTTTATTAAAGTAATGATGGAAAGCAATTCTTTAAGATATTATTTTTATTTTGTTGAGTAATATGCCCGTTGATGTTGTTGGTTGTGATACATCAGTTGTGCATGTTGTTTTGATTTAAATGTCGTGAAGTGACAGGTATTTTGACATTTTATTTTTTGTACTTTAAAGCAGATTAATTTTTGTGAGAAATGAAATGAAAGATTTAAATGATAAAAGTAGCATTTTAAAGAGATATATATTACGAAGGTCATTTTCATTGAACAATACATATAAACTGTGTCAAACTATTAAAACTGAACAATACATATAAACTGTGTCAAACTATTAAAACTGAACAATACATACAAACTGTGTCAAACTATTACAAATCAGCTGACAAAGATTAGTTTACAAATTACCCAAATTCAACCAATTGTGTACTAATTGCTCTCTAACTGTCGACTGTTATTGGTGACTTTGTTATACATTTTACCTCTTTAGACTGGTTCAAAGCAAATTGATCTTCATAGCAATCTAAGCATTCTCTTAATTCCTTGGAGTCTTTGTAAATCTGCAATTTCCAAGGCTTAAGAGTTCAAATGTGATGTGCATATTATTGATAAGTTCTGATGAGGGACTCTGATAACCTGTGTGTTATGTAACACATCAGTTTACATTGAACCAGTTGAATGTTTGTTTATGCAATTTTCTTTGATTTTGTTTTATGTGTTTATTTTGCATGAGCTTAATTATGTTATGTTAATTATATATTCTGGTAATGGTTTATTCATGAATATCTATTTTTTCACATCTGTTGAATCAATGTTTTTATTTGTTTAAGGATACAAAGTATTTTTAGTCCATCTGGACGAAAGGTCCAAGGTAGACTTTTCTCATACAAATCCTCTCCGTCATAAACTTTTTACATTTTCGACTTCTTGTCCTTAACTACTGGACCAATTTAATCCAAACTTGATAGGAAGTATCCCTAGGGGAAGGGGATTCAAATTTGTTCAAATAAAGGGGTTGGGCCACTAGGGGACCAAAATGGGGGAAGTTTGACAAAACTTCAAAAATCTTCTTTTAATAAACTAGAAGGCCTAGAGCTTAATTTTTTAGTATGTAGTAACGTTAAGGCATGGAGAACTAAGTTTGTTCAAGGCGTGACCCTGGGGTCAAAAATAGTTTACGCGTTTTGGGATCAAAGTTCAACACTATAGCAAAATGTTAACATTTCAAGTTTTTGACTTCTTGTCCAAAACAACTGGACCAATTTCACCCAATCTTGGTAGAAGGCATCCTAACGGGAAGGGGTATCATATTTGTTCAAATGAAGGGCCTGGCCCATAGGGGGCACCTTCTTTGGGGCCAAAGGGGGGAAAATTTACCAAATTTCAAAATTCTTTGGTTTGAAATGAACTAGAAGGCCTAGAGCTTAATGCTTTGGTTTGTAGTAACTTTAAGGCATGGAGAACGCAGTTTGTTCAAGGCGTGACCCTGGGGTCAAAAATAGGTTACACATTTTGGGGTCAATTTTTAACACTTTATATTAGCAAATATGGTTACTTACATGTACAACATTTTCGACTTCTTTGCCAACACTACTGGACCAATTCCACCAAAATCCTAAGGGGAAGGGGGTTCAGATTTATTCAAATGATGGGGCTCAGTACCTAGGAAAGGTCAATTTAGGGCCCAAATTGTGACCATTTGATAAAATAGAAGGCCTTGTGCTTAATTCTTTGGTTTGTAGTAAATTTAGGGTATGGAGAACCAAGTTTGTTTAAGGCGTGACCCTAAGGTCTAAAGTATACAAATGCCAATCCAGATGGACGTTAAGGCCAGACGGGCCTCTTGTTTTAAAGTGCCAGTGAAATTGTGCATGATAAATTTGGCTTAATATTTTCTTTCTAAGTAAGGGTCCTCTTAGTAATTTAAAATGGTATCTTGTTGAAAAGCAGATAACATTTCAGTTGGAGTATAAATGTCCAATAGGAATAATTTTCTTTATGCTCTTCAACCTTCTGTAGGAAATACCTTCCCCTTGGATGGTCTATATGTCCTTTCTGAAATCATCAATAGATCTCCTTTCTTTAGGCCCAATTTTCTAAATCGGCCTTTTAAAGATCATTCATCTATGTTTTCAAGGTCCTACATGCACCTTTCAGAGATTCTTCATCCACCTTATATGTTTACATGTTACATATGTTGACCTCCAATCCTAAGAGTACCTTCAAGAATAGTGTAAAGATGTAATGACAACCCTTGTGTACCTTCAAGAATAGTGTAAAGATGTATAACAACCCTTGTGTTCTTTCAATAATAGTGTAAAGATGTATTGACAACCCTTGTGTCCTTCAAGAATAGTGTGAAGATGTATTGACAGCCCTTGTGTTCCCTCAAGAATAGTGTTAGATGTACTGACAACCCTTGCATTCCTTCAAGAATAGTGTTAGATATACTGACAGCCCTTGTGTAATTCTTTTAGGAAGTACTTATTGCTTTTGTACAATTTGAAGTAGCTAGAAATGAACACATAAATGCTATGTGTTTCTGTTTTTAGTACATGTGTATAGAGATCGATTTGCTTTACATGTATTTAAGTTTTAGCTGTTTGTATCTATATATTTATTTGCCTGTTTGCTTATTGGTGGCCTTATTTCATTGTGTACTTGACCCCATTATTGTGGCCTTTCCTGGCAGGTGCCTATCCCCATTTTATGCCTCCAGGACCCCACGGTTTACCAGCAGAGATGCCTGCATCCTACAGCAATGGAATCCTGCATAACAACATCTCGCCCAATGCTGCGATTAGTAACTACCACAGACCTTCCCTGTTTGATCCACACACAGCCCCTATGGGGACCAGACCAGGAATACCCAACATACCGGGAGGAAAACCGTAAGTACTCGGGTACTACAGCAGAACCACGCACATTCAATATTCAAAAAGGCTTTTAAACTTTTTCGACCTTAATTGAATCTAAAAGTTATTCAAGTTATGCAGTACATTGCAGACATGATTATGTTGATACATGACTAAAACTACCTTTACATATCTATAAAATCTGCTTATAGTAACAATTAAAATATC
This sequence comes from Pododesmus macrochisma, assembly GCA_032359645.1. NCBI lineage: Eukaryota > Metazoa > Mollusca > Bivalvia > Pectinida > Anomiidae > Pododesmus > Pododesmus macrochisma. The sequence goes on along the minus strand of JAUMGZ010241450.1, from coordinate 6,869 downwards.
ATATACTTAATCAAGAATTGGCCAGTAACTTGTCCCAAGTTGTAGTGGTTTGTGCAATATTGTTAGTTGTAATCTTACTGAAGTTACATTACTGTAAACAATGACTACTGTTGCAGTGAAGCAAAGGAATAAGAATATAAAAGTGTAAACATCTGATCTGCATGAATGTATTCTCTTAAACACCTGTTTTTGTTGGCTTTATTATGTATTTATTTCATATAAAATCTAGTATGTTTATAGGTCACAATTGTTATGAATGCTGTATCTGTTTTTATCGTCCAAATGGGCTTATCAAACATTTAAAATGGTTTATTTGCAGGGCATATTCTTTTCACGTCAGTGTCGATGGACAAATGCAGCCGGTACCCTTTCCTCCAGATGCACTGATAGGTCCAGGTATTCCCCGCCACGCCCGTCAGATTAACACCCTCAATCACGGGGAGGTTGTATGTGCTGTTACAATCAGTAACCCAACTAGACATGTGTACACAGGAGGAAAGGTACAATAATTCTACTGACCCTTACACACTATGTTAATCAGTGATTGGTATGGATCTCTAATAATAATTAAGATGAGTAAACGTGATGGCAGTTAATGCTGTTTGTTATGTACTCATTGATTGTAACATGACCCAGCATTATATGCTGCTGTAATATTATTGACGGTGTGAAAAATATCTGAGATCTTCATCCCTATTATAATCTTACAGCAATAATTTGATCTATTATTGTAATATTATGCATCTTTAAATTAATTTATTTTCTCAGATTTTACATTTTATTTCTGAAAATGAACTTTATGCAATATTGATGAGTCTTAGTTAAAAAAATTCTTTGTTAGTCATGGCCAATAACATGTGGAACTTTACACCTGTGTGTTAGATAGTGAGATGTGATTCTTTGTAGAAAACACTGTATCTAGATTTTCATCTGTGATGATAGAGAATTTCTACATCATATTGTTATCTGTTTTTACAGTGATGATGAGAGAATTTCTACAACATATTGTTATCTATTTTGACAGGGTTGTGTTAAAGTGTGGGATATCAGTCAGCCGGGGAACAAGAGTCCTATCTCACAGTTAGATTGTCTCGTGAGTACCTGATACTGCTCATTATCTATGTCAACATTGTAATCTCTATTGACTACATCAAGCCAACAGTCAATGTTGCTGATATGTTATAATTATTATATTTTGAGGTTAACAGTCGAGTTGTTGTAATCTTGTAGGAAATAAGAGAGTGTAGTTTCCTGCTTACTGGTTTGAATTTGAATAAACACTTCAAGAACATTTAATCATCCTTCAAGAAATCATTTCATGGAATGTATTTTAAATGATGAAATATTGAATTTGATTACCTTTAGGGAAATATATAAATTCAAGGTAACATAGTTATGATTGATCTTTGTCTGCAGTGTTTCTAATTTTACTAGCCATATTCAAGGTTATCAATCTCAAGTATTTGTTTTGTCAGTTATTTAGTGTATAAAGTAAATTAGTATTTCATCAATGTTTAATTTAATAATTTACCCCTAGGGTATAAATCATTGAAGTGTCTTCTTATTCTTAACATGGAAAACGGGGGGCGGACATGTCAAAATTGAGGAAGTTTGAAGCAAGAAAATCTATATTTTAGATCAATTCCAAATACTTGAAAATACAGTGAATTTCTTAAACATTTTTATCTTTATTAAACAGTGAATCATTTATGACATCAAAAATTACTTTGTCAAAATCATTTACCAGTAATGATAATGGTAGCATTTTTATCTTTTAAATAAATTGTAACATTTCTATTTTATAATTCAATAGAAATATGGCTAACATAAATAGTAAAACTGTATGAACTAGTTCAGAATAATTACTATGTATTTTATGAAAACAGCCCAGACTTAATGAGAAAGTAAGAATAATTTTATTTATTAAGACACATGACTGTTGCTAGTAGATAAGTGTGTCTGGTAAGATAACATTTCGCTGGACAGCAAGCTCATGTTTACCATTGTTCTGTAAGAGATCACATCATGTTAGGTGATAAGACGGTGCAGTGGGTGCAAGCTTTAGATAACCACTACTTGCCATGTTCTGACGGTGCACAACACCACTAGTACATAGATACCGGTGTCACCACACAATTAGATCATGTAGATCCAGGCATGTGATTGGACGACATTAATGCATACTTGATTATCTGATTGGCTACTGTTAATGTAGTGGTAGGTTTTTTGACTGCAAAGTAATATGTTGCTAAGTGATCTCTGAGATTTTGACGAGAATCGTAACTGTCATGGCCGCGTAATTTTACATGCAATTTCCGGTTGTCTTGCAGCAAAGGGATAACTACATCAGGTCCATTAAGCTGTTACAGGATGGAAGGACGTTAATAGTTGGGGGAGAGGCCAGCACGCTCTCTATATGGGATCTGGCAGCGGTAAGTCTTGTGCATTTGTTTATAGAAAATTACACAACATTTCTAAGTTACAAATACCAGGCTAGCATGTTAATGAGGTATTAGGGATAGATAATTTAAGGCAATATTCCAATGTCTAAAGTAGACTTGTAAGCTCAGTGTGACTTGCATTTTATCACTTATCAGTTTAGGAGGTATTTATTCAAGACACAGTTGCTTTCTGTATTCAAATCTTTTCTTTTGATTCTGTCTTAGTTTTGTCAATTAATTTTATCAATACGTAGAGTAAACTTTATTCAAATTATGAATCATAATTATTTTAGTTTTTAATATTGTATATTTAAAAACTTTGTGCATCAATTGTTTGAATTTTATGACAAGAAATTGATTTGTAACATTGTAAACTATTGTTGTAATAAGGAAAGTAAGGTATGATTGGATGATTAAACCCTACCATTCCTACTGTGTACTGGCAATACTTAAGTTCAATTGAATATTTATTGAGATTAAAGCAGACGACAGATATAAGTCTCACATAAAGGTTAAAGAGGGCATGCTATATATAGTGAAATCAAGATAGACATCTCTCTAGACTGACGGGCATTGATCAATTAATCAATTTAATTACCAATTTTAAATCAGATACGTAAGGAATATTGATCTTGAAGCTCCATCATGTCATGAAGCATTTGACCTTGAAGAGTTCATTTGTAAACATTACCTAGCTATAGAACAAGCAGAAAAGTTGAGCTGAAATTTGTGTGATTTTTATAATCTGCTGAATCAATTGACGTTGGTTTGGATTAATGCAAAAATGATTATGTATTGTTACAATAAGGAAATATGACTTATTTCTTTTTTTTTTAATATGATGAATCTGTATTCTTATAATTACATACAAATGATTGATGGAGGTTCTTTAATGAACATTTTCAAATTGTGTGTAAACAATAGCGTAATAGTCTTTAATTTACATTTAACATTAACATTGAGAGAGCCAGAAATTCCAAACATGAGCAAAATGAAATATTAATTATGAGTTGTAATTTTACTTTTTGCGTCCTCCATTTCACAGAATACTGATCAAAGAAAATAAGTTATTGAGTTCTCAACAGTTGACCCACGATCATTGATCAAACAAACAAGTTCTTAAAAAATGAGCTATCAGACACACTACAGCTGAATAAACAAATAAACTCAACTATAAAAGATTGCTCTACAAAAATATAGCACAGCTGTCCAAGGAAGTCGTCATCAGCTCTCCAGACAAGAGTTTATTGTATGCCTATATGAGTAGGAGGATAATGTCCTTCCAGCTTAATCCACATCAACTCTGCAAACAAATTACTTAACTGTATTTAAAGTGTGAAAGGTAAAACTTTAAGATAAATAAATTAAAAATATATTTTTTTATTTAACAGTCGACACCCCGGATTAAGGCCGAGTTGACGTCAAGTGCACCAGCATGCTATGCTCTGGCGATAAGTCCCGACTCCAAAGTGTGCTTCAGTTGTTGTAGTGATGGAAACATTGCAGTGTGGGATCTCCACAATCAGACATTAGTGAGGTAAGAATACTTTTCACAAGAACTTATTTTATTATTTCTTCTTTTGACAAAGATTTTACAGTTTGTTCATAAACAAAAGTATCAAGGTGCTGTATATTTGATAGATAGTAGAGATGCATATAGCCAATAGTTGTAAACTGCTTTGACTTTCCTTGTTCATTGATATTTATTGAGTACCCCTTTTGAACATCTCTATACCGTATTCATACATCAAATGCAGGAAAAATTACTTTAAAAACATGCAATAAAGTAAGTTTACACACTAAATAAAGATTCCCTTGAAATATTTTCTCATAATCTATTGAGAAATAATGTTTTGAATTGGTTTATTTTCAGACAATTCCAGGGACACACAGATGGTGCTAGTTGTATAGATATTTCTCCAGATGGAACCAAGCTCTGGACAGGAGGTTTAGATAACACAGTTAGGTCATGGGATCTCAGAGAGGTCAGTATATGAGTAAACTTTTGGTCTGTATTGAATGATATATGATTTAACTTTTGGGATGTATCAAGTAATATGAGTTTACTTTTGGGCTGTATTGAATGATATATGAGTGAATTTTAAGGCTGTATTGAGTAACATATGAGTTTACTTTCAGGCTGTATTGAATGATATATGAGTGAACTTTCAGGCTGTATTGAATGATATATGAATGAACTTTTGGGCTGAATTGAGTGATATATGAGTTTACTTTTGGGCTGTATTGAGTAATATATGAGTTTACTTTCGGGCTATTTTGAGTGATATATGAGTGAACTATTGGGTTGTATTGAGTGATATATGAGTGAACTATTGGGCTGTATTGAGTGATATATGAGTTAACTTTTGGGCTATTTTGAGTGATATATGAGTGAACTTTTGGGCTGTATTGAGTAATATATGAGTTTACTTTCGGGCTATTTTGAGTGATATATGAGTGAACTATTGGGCTGTATTGAGTAATATATTAGTTTACTTTCAGGCTATTTTGAGTGATATATGAGTGAACTTTTGGTCTGTATTAAGTAATATATTAGTCTACTTTCGGGCTGTATTGAGTGATATATGAGTTTACTTTTTGGCTGTATTGAGTTTAAGAAATTATTCAGATGTTAATTATTGATTTACAGGGTAGACAACTACAGCAGCATGACTTCAGTTCACAGATCTTCTCGCTCGGGTACTGTCCAACGGGAGAGTGGCTCGCTGTGGGGTGAGTGCTACATACTTTCACCTTTTGAATATGTTTTAAAGACATTGAACCACCCTAGTGACCTACACATTGACTCCTTTGTATTCATTTCTACTGTTATGTTGTTTTTGGGACAGATGTTTGCATGATTATATTAAAGTACAATATTTCACTATTATAAATAAATGGTATGTCAATGGCAGAAAAAAAGACAACGATATAAAAATCAATGCATGATAGTGACATGTTCTGCATTGATGCTGGATTATGGTAGATTTAAATTTGATAAATAATTTGATGTGTAACGATAAGTTGATGTATAATGATAAGCCTGATGTATAGCCTTTTAATACATATTCAACAGTGAGATATAAGATTTATTTAGAAGATAAAAATAGTATTTTATTTTATGTCACTGGTGAATTGCCACTAACTGCTGTGTATTTACCAATCAAAATCACAGCACAAATCCTTGAGCTAGTGAGAAAAAAAACATGGATGCCGTACCAGACTTCACAAGTCTGCTCTGTGAATGTCATTTTTTCTTTAAGAAACATATTCAAACTATGAGGTTGTTTTTTTAAGAATAAATAGACATTGTGAGAAAGTCCTGGCAGATTGTGCCAGCAGTTTATTGACCATGATCACCTCATACAGAAATCCTCACAGTAGTGAATAATTCATAAAGCAATCTCAATGGCTCTGCTGTGTTTTTATGCAGGACAGAATTTCAGCCAATCAGATTTCAATATCCGTTTACAAAATCTTCAAGCAAGTTGTACAAGTTTAACCGAGTCATGCATGTCACCTAATATACATGTTTTGTGTAAGCAGTTCACATGCCAGTTAGAAATTCTGAGAGTCACAATTGATTTATTTAATATTAATGTCTACAGCTAATATTTGTAGAACATGCCTACCCCGGTTACATATAGTCACTAGAAATACACGCCTACCCCGATTATATAAGTAGAACACGCCTACCCCGATTACATATAGTCACTAGTAGAACACGCCTACCCCGATAACATATAGTCACTAGTAGAACTCGCCTACCTCGATTACATATAGTCACTAGTTGAACACGCCTACCTCGATTACATATAGTCACTAATAGAACACGCCTACCTCGATTATATAGTCACTAATAGAACACGCCTACCCCGATTTTATATATAGTCACTAGTAGAACACGCCTACCTCGATTACATATAGTCACTAGTAGAACACGCCTACCTCGATTTTATAGTCACTAATAGAACACGCCTACCCCGATTACATATAGCCACTAGTAGAACACGCCTCCCTCGATTATATAGTCACTAATAGAACACGCCTACCTCGATTACATATAGTCACTAGTAGAACATGCCTACCTCGGTTACATATAGTCACTAGAAGAACACGCCTACCTCGATTACATATAGTCACTAGTAGAACACGCCTACCTCGATTATATTGTCACTAGTAGAACATTCCTACCTCGATTATATAGGATTACATATAGTCACTAGTAGAACACGCCTACCTCGATTACATATAGTCACTAGTAGAACACGCCTACCTCGATTACATATAGTCACTAGTAGAACACGCCTACCTCGATTACATATAGTCACTAGTAGAACACGCCTACCTCGATTACATATAGTCACTAGTAGAACACGCCTACCTCGATTACATATAGTCACTAGTAGAACACGCCTACCTCGATTA